>QVTF01001995.1:132500-242500 GCA_003573665.1 Oxygymnocypris stewartii | reverse complement strand
GGTACAGCGCCACGCTCCCTCACTGCTCGGCCCTGTGTACAGTAGATGTACAGTAGATACGTCATGTTCATCATCTATGGAAACGAAGCAAGGTCTGCGTCAGTTCACCTCGGATCCAGCAGCTGGAGCAGTGTAATGTCTGTGTGCTTTTAAAACATGTTTGTTCATTAAAGCTGTTTCAATTTCAACACACTCTCTCACACATACACTCTCTCTCTCTCACACACACACACACACACACACACACGCACACACACACACACACTCTCTCTCTCTCTCACACACACACACTCTCTCTCTCTCTCTCACACACACACTCTCTCTCTCTCTCTCACACACACACACACACACACAGTTTCAATTTCTTGTTTTGTTTGCTTATATCACATTATGATTAATTGTATCAATCTGATTAGGTGACATCATCCATCTATGTTTCTTTCTTTGATGCTTTTATGAACAAATGAAGCAAAAATGTCCATTAGAACAAAGTATTGTTATTCTCTTTGAGATTGTGAGGAACTGGACATGCTTTAAAGTGCCCCATTATGCCTTTTCGAATATGCAATTCATCGGCTGGGTCCAAAAGAGAGACCCCACCCCCCCATGTTAAAATACCCAGCTTTACAGCAGAAAAAAGTATGTTTATAGCCTGGTACAAAAAGTGTTCTTGCCCTTCATGATAACTGTGAGGGGGGTGGGGGGAGTTTAATATAACTCTTCCGGTTTAAATTATATTAAGCCTTAAAGTTCTGCATAATTAAGGGCGTGGCCACTTGAGTGACAGATGGATTCCCACTGCTGTCACGCTAGGTGGGCGTGGTTTCAGCAACCAGCTCCTCCCACCTTCCGCCGTTTTGCCCATTTCCGACGGCCGGCCGGCTCCGCCCACTTTGAGCTCCTCTTCAGAAAGATACGGGTGACGTCACGTCATTTTGTTTTATTGTTTTGTGACATGTTAATTGTCACAAATTAACACATTTGCATAATCACCGGCCACGGCTGTCATTCGCACTGCAGACCAATCACAGCAGGGAGAGGCGGGGTTTAGAGAGACGGATTCTTCAAACGATCATTTACAGATCAAATGAGGTCAAATTAAAGCGAAACTAAAGTGTTTTTTGACCTTGCATGCATGTAAATGCACTCATAAAACAATATTAGCAATCTTAAAAATGGCATAATAGGACACTTTAATGGCTTTTCATGCACATGTCACTTTTCTGATAAAGCATGCTCTTTGTGTTGTTTTTTATTAATTGATTGTGTTTGTTTCTAGTTCGCTGAATGGTGTCTAGACTACGGGACCCACGGCTGTCGTATTCCTGACCGGCCTTATTCCCTGTTTGAAGGTAAATAGATCATGACCAAATATCTTCCATATTCTCCTAATGTAATGGGTTATATTGAGTATTAGGTTAAGACATTACTCATTAAATGAATGATATAATCAGCCGGTTCTCATCATTAAATCCTGTGCATCAGACATGTTTCTCTCGTCCTCTGGAGGGACATTAGAGACACGCATCAGTCTTTAATTATACACAATAGCTATATTATGTAGTCTATAGAATCCTTTATATACAAACGTTTGGTAAATACAAATAACTCTGCTCAACAAAACTGCATTTATTTGATCAAAAACAGTACAGATAGTATATTGTGAAATATTGTTGCAATTTTCTATATGATTGTATGGAAATATAAATATTTTGTCGCATTATAAACTGACACTTGATCAATTTAATGCATCTTTGCTGAAAAAAATACAAATTATAATGAATAAATATATATATTTCTGTGATTTCTAAGCAGATGAGATCAAATATGTGTTTTTATTCTGGCTGTACAAAATATGCATCATCAATAAGGAATCTCGCCTTTTAATATCTGTTTAAGTACTATAGATGTGATCTGTGTAGAAATAGCGGCGGAGCAAAGCTTGGTTTGGTTAGCATCTATAGTGATGTATCTGGTACTGTTGCCATGGCAACCTGAGTTCCTGCTCTCAGACTCTTATTAAAGTCTCACTCTGATTGGCTGCTCGAATTTCTCGCAGCTTTCTCTGTAGTTAGCGGTCTGTGATGGTCACATGACCCCCCCCCCCCCCCCCGACATGCCTTCAGAAACAGACAGCTGCACATTAATCTCCATCATGCTGTTAGTTTATTATGACTTGAAATTATAAAAAAACTCAAAAATGGGTTTTTCAACTGATGTTGATTTTGATAAATATGAGTATTATAATCATAAAGCTGAGCAGATTGTGGTTGTCTTGCTGCTGTAGGTATGGCCGGAGCCATCCATTACCTCTCAGACGTCCTCCAGCCTGAAGGCTCCCGCTTCCCTGCGTTTGAACTTTGACCCGTGTGTTTGGGAGCATAGACGTTTACTCCGTCATTAGGAGCGTACATGCTTTCATCTCTCTGGATGGACCTTTAACATGAAGAAAACAATTCCTCATCATGGACGCAAAAAACCCAACCTTCAGCCTGTAGTTTAACACAACGCCACCTTGAGTTCGGTCTTTATCAGTGTGTGGCTGATTTTAGGATCATATTGTAATTGTATGCTGATGTGTGTCCCTGCAGCACAGACGCAGTCATAAGCAGCACAGCTATATTTACAGCAATAGACAACAATACATTATATGGCTAGATTTTCAAATAACGTCCGTACACACACACACACACACACACACACACACACACACACTCACACACACACACACTCACACACTCGCACACACAGACACACACACTCACTCACACACTCACTCACTCACACTCACTCACTCAAACACACACACACACACACATTTCAGTATCGTGTTGTGCTCCAGGAACACACATGGTTTGGTTTAAGTTGATATCTTACAGCGCAGCAGTGTTTCTTGCGTCTGCATGCTCGTTTGTTCACCGCTCGGATCTCGTCTGCGTTGTCTTTGCATGTCGCGGTGTATGTGTGGCTTTCAGTAAACGAATCCAGTATCCAACACAAGTGTGTCCTGTCAGTGTCTCGTCGTTAAATGCCTTGATGAAAGAAAGAATGTCGTTGTCACAATAAACAGTTTTTTCTGAACTGCTCAAAGCCTGTCGTGTCGTTCAAGCGATGCACGAGTCTTCTCAGACGTCGCAGTATTTGTGTGATCAGTCTAATACTGTACATGAAGTGTGTCAGGTTACAGTAGAGCGCTGGATCCTGATCTGAACTGACCTGGGGTCTGATCTTCGTACCTCGCTTGAGATTATTTGAGAGATGCCGGATCGTCTAATCCTGATAACTGGTCTCTGGCTAGTTTGGTTAGACCACATATAGGGGGAATTCAGGTTAATTTGGACGTTCGTTTGCGTCATATCAATGCAAAAAGACCCTTATGCACAACATGTGGATTCTCCTGACAGGCACTTAAAGAGACAGTTCACCCAAAAACCATTTACTTCCAAACCTGTATGAATGTGTTTGTTCTGAACACAAATTATATTATGAAGAATATGGGACACACAGTATTTTTTCCCCAACTATGGAAGTCAACGGTGCCCCAAAACCTTCAGGATATTTATGAAACACATTCATACAGGTTTGCAAGTAAATTATTTTTGGGTGTACTGTCTCTTTAAATGGTTTGGCAGAGATGAGCCAATGAGAAGTTAGGGTGTGGTTCAACAGATCGTTTCACAATTATATGTTACATTCATTTTCCCAGTAAAAATTAAATTAGTAATTTAGCGGACGCTTTATCCAAAGTGACTTACAGATGAGGACAATAGAAGCGATCAAAACAGCAAGTGCTATAACGAGTCTCAATTAGCTTAATGCATGAACTAAAGCTGAGGTAAAGGCATTCAATTACTCATCCTGTGAAGCATTGTGAATGTGAATACATTTTAATGTCATTTTTGCGGTCATTTCACGTCAAATCAACCAAATCTCTGAAACTTCCCCAGCTTAGATTTAGTATTTTATCAATATTTTGTTCTGAATAAAGACAAACATATGTCATGGATGCACTATTCATTCAATGACACAATTTGGAGCCAGTTTACAGATGACTTCAGAGATCACCGATATTGATTTTAGCAATAATTGTTGCATTATACGCCAGCGCTGATCTCGTAGATTTCACTTGTTTCCATATCTTCACAAGTTTAGATCAGAGATATTGAAATGTCATATTTAGTGGCCAAAATCCAAACGTGGGTCACTTCGCATTCATCTTTTACAGAACAAATAATTCACCTCAAAACAACTGCATTGAACACACCAGTGTTATAACATTTCACTACTTATTATACCCTGTATGATTGTGTATGTGACAAATAATAAAGAACCTTGAACCTTGAACCCTTGAACCAGTGCCAGAAATATGATTTTTGTCAACGCTACTTTGCCTGTATCTCAATATTATTTTAGTTTCTCATATTTAAGGCCTTGTCAATGTCCAACTTGAATATTACACATTTTCAATGGATGAAAACCAAATGTTTGCTGCTGCTTTATTAACCAATCTAATAGTAGTTCTGCATTTATGTATATATTTCCCTAAATAAAATATTAATAACAAATTTGAGCTGGTTGAGTCGACACAGAATGATTTATTAGTGTTCAAACTGGTAAGTTTTGTATTTATTTATTTATTTGTAATAATATTTCAATGCAGCAAGGATGCAATTTTTGTAAAAAAATTATAAAAATAAAGACTAATCACAGGAATAAATTACATTTTAAAATATATTACACTGCAAAAAAAAGATTTTCTTAGATTTTGTTTCCAGCCAAAATATCAAACAATTATTATGTCAAGGTTTTTCTAGAAAATTAAAAATTATCTTGTTTTCAGGAAAAAAATTCTAAATTAAGTGTGTTTGTGCCTAAAAATAATCTACCAAAATATTATTGTTTTCTATTTGAAATAAGATTATTTTTCTTATCAAACACAAACGCACTTAATTTAGATTTTTTTCTGAAAACGAGACCATTTTTTATTTTCTAGAAAAACCTTGACATAAGATTTATTTGATATTTTGGCTGGAAACAAATTATTTTTTGCAGTGCATACAAATGATTTCAATAATATTCTAATGTTTTACTGTATTTTTAGCAGAAGAGACTTCAAGGCACAATTCTACCGAGCCAAACTTTTGAACAGGCATGTATATTAAAATTTAGTTCGTAAATTTTTGTGTGTATAGCCAATTAAATTAAAATTCCAATTGAACTGAAAGTGAGCCTTTCAGGCTCAAGTGGTCTAGAAATAACTCCTAAATTGCTCGTAAATTTCACAAACAATTAGAGAACATTTTCAAGTCGAGTATTTTCTTGTAAAACTGAATACAAATCGTTTTAGTTAAATACATATTAATATTCATATAGAGAAGTCATTTTTAACTCTATTAATATATCAGTGTATTATTGTTCTTTAGTGTGCAAGTGTTCAAAAATGACCCTAAACTTTTAAACTTATAATAAAATGAACAACTCACAAACGTAATAAAGCAAGATAAATCCAAATAATTAGTGACTACAGCATACATGTGATGACATTTTAATGTGAGAAGTCTTAATAAACCTAAAAGCTATTAGTTCCAGTAAAATAGCACGAGAGTGAAGATAAAACATGGACTCGGTTTGCATAGATCGACTTCAAACGACACCACAATCACAAAAATATACCCCAAACTTATGATGCTTCGTCAATATTAGGACTCATCAAGAGATAGATGTGTAAATAATGCAGTGAATGTACTTTATATTTTCATCCCAACACTACATTCTGTTCAGTCACAACATCGTACGGATCAAAACCAAATCAAGGCAGTTTTTACCAAAACAAATCACGTTGAATTATTAATAAATACATTGAAATATAAACTTCAGAATCATATTAGTCTCCAGAGCAGTCGAACTGTGTATATATATTAAATACTGTTATGAAGACTACGTCACATTTCACCTCAAAAACATTTTTTGGGGAATTGTACATTAATTTTAAATATGCATATTTGCCCAAATTATTCTAAACGTTCTGAATTGACTTCACTGTAATCACACAAAAAAGTGGCTAAAAATATGCTAAATTTTCTGCAAATGTAATCAATTTTTAGTTTAATCTAATTCAGTGTTTTAATGTGAACTTCTCAACAATGTTGTATTGAATTTGTGATGGGATTGAAAATGTGTTTGCTTCCCATTTGATGATTTTCCATGCTAACGAGGAGGCTTTAAACTAATTCGAGTTATGTTGAAGCAGGTGTTGTGGTGAATGCATCACTCCAATAACAGTAGAATCCAGCTGTGCTTCTCGTTGTGCATCTGCACACATCAGTGATAGTTGTAGTCCAGTAATTCATTTGCACAGATGATGAGGGTCATTAATAACAGTGATTTAACACAAAACCAGCGGCCCGTCCACAAAAACAGGGCTCTATGAGTGTAATGAAGCAGATAAGACGTGAATACATATCTGTTTCAGATTAATACCCATACAAGAGTTTATATTAAAGCGCTGGGATAAAAGAACAAAGTATTGTTTGTATGGAAGCCTGTTTCTGCCACTTTGGCTTTTCTCAGAATTGTGTTATCAGCTCACATTTGCCAGAAATAAAGTCAGAATTGCAAAATAAAAAAACGAATTGTTTTTCGTACAAATCTTGCAATTTTGACTTTTCTCATAATTGCACACCTGCCAACCTGTACGCGTTATCTTATTTTCAAACACATTTTTAATGATTATTATTTTAAATGATTGTCCCTGGACCAGCAGCATACTCAAATAATAAAGTAGCGGTGTCTGTGACAGATTTTAAGATAAATTCTGCAATCTAATTAGGTTTACATGAAATAAGCTGCTCCCGAGCGGGTGTAAGCTCACCTGGAAGACTTTTCTCATAATTGCACACCTGTACGATTTGTCCCTCCGAGTACGACGCTCTGGTTACGCCTCGGGCCACACGCAGCACTCAAATCAAGAGTGTTTTTCCGGCTTTGCGTTTAAATCATTACCCTGCGTTTTATTTCTCTCCAAACTGGCGTGAAACCGTGAGTCTACGCGCTCCTCCCGCTTATAGACGGTTTCACCGGCAGCAACATAAACAAACGTCACCGCGCGTTTGTGGCCCCAACTTAACTTCCGGTAGACGTCCGAATAAAATCAATAACAACAGTTCCTCTGGAGGAGATGATTTATTATAACAAGCTAAATATATTTGCTTCATAAATCAGACGGACTGAGATGCAGCGATAACTACTCGGACGGACTTATTAAAAATGCAAATTCACTCTCTGCCAGCAGGAGACGCTTAAAAGCAGGAGAAATAACGCTAACAGGGGTTTGCGTTTGCGTGAGCTTACAAACGCTGCTTTATCAGACATATAACATGCAAGATGAAATACAGAGATATATCACGTTTTGATTTTTAAAGTGCATTACGTGCTCATGTTTATTCAACAAAGCCTTTTGGGAAAGTGTTGATATCGTGGCGGGTCGCCTCAAATAAATGTATGTCTGTGAAACACATCCCATAATACAACAACCTGATCCCAACTTCATTACTCATCACTTTAACTGTGTTTGTAGCCGGCGCCACTAACAGCCAATAGTAACCTAATAGCCAACACTAACAATAGTAGCTAGTGATACGACCCAGTATTTTATCATCTTTTATGGCGCAGTTATATCAGTGGGCGGACATCACACTTGTTCTTTTCTTTTTATGATTACAAACGTGATCTTGATTTTTTTTGTACAACAGTTCTATAAAGTAAAGTTAATTAGGAGATATATGCTTTAGACACCATATTGCCTGTTTTTGCTCTATTTCGTCGACAAAAGTCATTCCAAACACAGCCACGGCACTGTTTTGTGTTTCGTTCCTGAATGATTCAATCGTTTAAAGCAGGGGTCATCAAACTTGATCCTGGAGAGTTTAGCTCTAACTTACCTCAACACACCTGCATGGACGTTTCTAGTACACCTAGTAAGAGCTTGATTAGCTGCTTCAGGTGTGTTTAATTAGGGTAGGTGCTAAACTCTGCAGGACTGAACTCGGTGACCCCTGCTTTAAAGGATTCGGTTCAATCGCAATGACTCACTTATTAACAGTGATTTGCTGCCACCTACTGGTGGTTTTCATTTCACATTTCGACTTTTTTTCTGATTTTATTCATGTTTTAAATCATTTTAAATATCAATATTCAACGTTTTATGTTTAATATATCAAAACATTATGCGTTTGTAATTAGGCTAAATGCATTAATGTCTTGCATTGAACAGCGAGCGTGTAAATACATCTAAATGTAAATTAAATAAATAAATCTAAATTTGTTTTTACTTATTGGAAACGATTAATTTCTATCAGTGTGAATAATAATATTAATAATAATAATATTCATGTTTAATCATTTTAGACACGTGACTAATAACTGAGATTATTCAATTCATAAACAAAAACAATTGGGCGAATTGGGCTTTTATCTCGTAATTTTGATGCACTTTTTTACAATTGTGAGTTTATATCTGACTTATTTTCTCATAATTGTTAGATATAAACGTGCAATTGTGAGTTATAAAGACAAATTGTGACAACAAGCTACTCTGTAAAAATCAACAGATGAGAGAACGAGGCAACCGGCTTCGGGAGATTTGACTTTTTAATCTCAAAGCTCATTTTGACTATTTTTAGCATCTGAGAGTTCAAATTCTACACTATTTAGAATTTTCTCAAAACTTAGATGTTTATTAATTAAATATGAATGCTAAGTATTTTTATTTAATTATATTTTGCCTCTGAGTTCTCAAAACGTTTTTTTTTTATTTCATAAACGAATTTAATTTAGTTACTTTTGAATTTTTAAAGCATCTATCTCACAATTATGACTTTATATCTAAATTATCGATTTATTTTCCTCAAAATTTCACCTTTTTATCCCACAGGTGACATTTTCAAGCACTTTTGACTTTATATCAGTTTTTTTTTCTTAACGTTTTTGTTGATTTTTTGGGAATTGGGCTTTTATCTTGTAATTCTGATGCACTTTCTCACAATTGTGAATTTATATCTGACTTATTTTCTCATAATTGGTAGATATAAACGTGCAATTGTGAGTTATAAAGACAAATCTGACAACAAGCTACTCTGTAAACAATCAACAGTTGAGATAACTTCAGTTTCACACGTTTAGTTGTATAAACTCAAAAATCTCCTGAAGCCGGTTGCCTCGTTTTCTCAACGTTTGATTGTTTGTAAAGTGCATTTGCTTAACGTCTTACTAAAACAAAGTCTGAATTAAACATGCAAACTCAAAAGTGGCAGTGTGTAATTTCAAGCATAAACAGGCTTCCACATGTTCAGGTGGCGCATCAGAATCAGGCTACAGTACGAAACGCTTCTGGATGCACGTCGTGTGTGTTTCTCCACCTCGTCGACCCCCCCAAGGTCCACTCCAGACCATCTCCTGCTCCTTCAAAGCTCTGTCAGGTAGAGAAGTCCGATCGAATCCCGTCAGGACCGCTGTCCATCACTGCGAGGCTTCGCTGTGGCTCTTCTTCTCGCCGCTCCTGAAGAGCTGTTCGTAGGAAGGCGGTGGATGGTTGCAGTAGGACGGCGGCGGCGGGTACGAGCTCATCGTGTGCGCGGGGGGTGTCTGACCCGGGTAGGCAGGGGTCATGGCGCCACAGGGGTCACCGTAGCCTTGCATGCCCGGCTGCTGGGAGACTGTTGGAGAAACCATGAACAAGGTTTATCGATGTATACAAAGCTTTTATAATGTGTGACAACAGCAGCAGCAGCAGTTTATAAAAGTCTAACAGGTGTGTGTTTTATATGCATTTAAACTAATCGAGCGGGGGGGGGGGGGGGGGCATTTGATAAATTACAAAAACATCATTTTTATATATTTTTTATTGTGTCCCTGGAGCACAAAAGCAGTCATAAGCAACTCAGGTATATTTGTAGCAATACATTGTATGGGTCAAAATTATCATTTTTCTTTTATGCTAAAAATTATTAGGATATTTTGTACCGTAAATATATCAAAATGTAATTATTGATTAATAATATGCATTGCTAAGAATTAATTCGAACAACTTTAAAGATGATTTTCTCAATATTTAGATTTTTTTTTGCACCTTCAGATTCCAGATTTACTAATATTGTCCAAACAATAAATCAATGGAAAATGATTAGCTTTCAGATGATGCATAAATGTACATTTTGAAAAATTGACACTTATGACTGGTTTTGTGCTTCAGGGTCACATTTGAACAAATGCATTCATTTATAAATATATATATTTCTATTAATATAATCTGCTTCATTCATCGCACTCAAAGAAACACTGCAGTGCTTTATAACCATACATCAGAGCATCGAAACCAAATGTTTATGTGGTTAAAAGCAACTGCTAAATTAATTATAAATATGTTTTAATATGCATCAGTTCAAAAGTTGTTGTTTTAAGTCTCTTCTGTTCACGAAGGCTGCATTTATTTCATTAAAACTATAAACAGTGATATTGTGAAATACTATTATATTTTTAATATAGGCTTTGTTTTACTTCCATGACACAGATTTATGATTATGTCTGTATTTGATCTGACATCAGTGTTTAACCAGATACAACTCACTCCTGTGTAATATAACGGCAGCTTTATATTATGTATTAAAATGCAATATGTTATAGATTAAGAGCAACTGCAAGAAACTAGACCTCCAGCAGTTCAGTTCAGTCTCATATTGATGCCAGCTTTCTTCTAACATTGAAGCACATTGTTTTTTAGTTTCTCTATCTACTGTAAGATAAATGCTCCATGTTAATATTTCATCTGAACAAAACTATTTAAGAAGTAAAAACCGAGTCTTATTCAGATTCTCAGTTTTCCACTTAAGCAGCAAATATAACGACTCGCTTCATTTTCCTTCAGAGCCAAACTAAAGTGGCCTATTTTTCTAATATATGCTTGGGAATATATAATCAGTTCTTCTCTTTGCCTTCAATAAGCAACAGGGTTTCATTTTTATGACGACTGATGTCAGCCGTAAAGCATGCCGTCTGATCATTTTGACTTATTCCTCGTGTTAAAATGCATGCAAATTACACATTCATAATACAAGCCTAGCAGGAACGTGTGCACTGTTTACATTGATTACAAAACTCGTGATCTTGAGCACAAATTGAGAATTATTTTTTAATTGCATATACAAACTATATTCTAAAAATATGTGTGTTTAGACGGGCTCTAAAAGATACCAGGCATATCTGCAAACATACAGAAAATAACCAACATGATACAAAGCTTGAGTTGATAGATTAAGAAATAATCACCCAAACTAAATATTCCCTCAGTTTAGTAGTATTTAGTAGTATTCTGATAACATTAATAATAATAAAATACTCATATTTGCAGTGAAACGTCAACTGATTGTCAAACGTCAAACTCACTGGATGTCATGACAACAAAAGTCATGAAGGAAAAGTTTCATCAATGATTTATCAAAGTAGGAAATATAATTAGTGCTCTTGAAATACGAAATGGCGGCGGGTCCGGATGCGGACTGGAGTCCGGACTTTGAGAAGCACTGGTTTAGACCCTAGTCTACCTGTGCTATCGTTATCAGTTTGTTTATTTAAACAGGGAATCATCTCATTAAGGCCAGTAAAGTATGGAGTGCCTCAAGGATCTGTCCTAGGTCCTCTGCTATTGTCATTATACATGTTGCTCCTTGGTAATATTATTAGAAATTACAGGATTAGTTTTCATGGTTAAGCTGATGAGCTTTACATAGTCACCACTGATGAACTACTCCTAAATGTAATGCAGAAACCCATTTTCTGTGAAGTAAGCTGCTTTGCAATGACTTGTCTTGTTAAAAGCAGTATTGAAATAAATAATGCAATCGTTTATCAGCCGTCTGTATGAGCTCTATTATCAAAGCTTTCAACTCGAGTATTAGCCTGGTTGCTTTCACTTGGTATCCATGAAAGGAAGGGACAGGAACATAATATATGATATTAAAGCGCTATTTACACAGACAAAAACCAGACCAAGAATCCACCCAAATCTAGACCACACCACCATTTTGACTCTGTGACGCTCGTCTTCAAGGGTGCTGTGCATTACTGTAAACTGGTTCTGCAAACTGAGAAAATAACCCTCATTATTCCTTTAAAGATCCAAATTACACCCTTATTGTGCTGCCAACCGAAGCAACAATTGATATGATGAGTGTGACGCGTCGAATGCATGAAAACATAGCAGCGCCATGCGCCAGCTTACAAAATAGCTCGTCATTAACACTGTTTACTGCACCGATTGAGAACAGCAGGGCGCTGCTGGCATATGTTGGCGACGTATCACATCCCAGAATTGCTCATTTGCAGTTTTCTGCTGGTTTGGCACAGAGATGGGAAATAAATCAAGTCTGTGGTGACGTGCCAACCTTGGCTCCAAGCAAGAGCTGATAATAACTGCCTGCTACCAGCTGTAATATGAGCAAGAATTCACTTTCTGTGTCCAAACCTTGTTTAGCTCGGTTAAAGGACAAACTGTGGAGATGATTTAATAACAGCAACAGCATCATAATCAGGAGGAGGCGTGTCCTGTCACCAGCGTTGGGGGTAATAACGCATTACAAGAAACGCGTGTTATGTAATAATATTTTTTTTTTCAAGTAACTAGTAAAGTAATGCATTAAGAAAATATTTTATTTTTAAAGTAACTTTTTCCTAATTTATTGACTGACTGCGCTGTGTAAACATTATCTTACTGTAGTTCTAGACTAAATGTAAACATACATTAATTCATCCCACTCGCAAAAAACATTCATTATTCATCAAAATGAATTAAAACAGTGAAATGCAAACTCAGAATAGGAGACATTAAATATGTTAAACGACACAAATGTATCTAATCCTATTTTATTAACCGATGTGTTTGCTGCTGACCTTTGATGATCAGTTCAACCATAATAATAATCAAACATGACTTAAGATAATCTAACATTGTTTTGTTTTTTATTGCTGAAGAGTGTTGATCTTCTTCTGTGTTCTTCTGTACAGACGTGATTTACTCGTCCTTCAGTCTGAGGTTTATTCATTATACAAGGCGTTTACATTCGCTATAAATATAACTTCTTGTATTAAAAACAAATAATCAAGCCCTGCTCATATTTAAAAAGTAATGCGAAAGTAACGTAACGCATTACTTTCCCTAAAAAGTAACTAAGTAGCATAATTAGTTACTTTGTAAAGGAGTAACGCAATATTGTAACGCATTACTTTTAAACGTAACTTTCCCCGACACAATACAACATCAGGCTCCGTTCCAAACATACTGACCTCATTAAACACTCGTCTGAAACATATGCATCAATTACAATTAATGACTCCAAACACTCTCACAGAGCACACAAATACAGTGCGCTGGGACAAATATTGAAATCATATTTTTTCATTTTAATAAAATAAAACTAAAAGACAGAATAAATAAGTTTGACATAATTTTTTTAACACTATTGGAATCGAAACTGGGAATCGTTAAGGATCGATAAACAGAACTGAAATCGTTAAAATTAAAACGAAACCCAATCCTAACAATCAGTGTTGTCTGATTCAAAAACTGTTGACTTTATTGAAGCAGTTCTTTTTAGTGAATTGACTAAACATGGGACGATTCTCAAAACATAGATTATTATACATCATTTATTGAAACTAATATCTGGAGATACTGCTTTGAATCCGTCTGAAACCCTCTCCTGTATAACTTACAGAATCAGCCGCAACAAGATTGACATTAAAACTGAAATACAGCCAGGAATCATAACTGAATTAAAATCATAATCAAATTGATTATACTTCTTAAAAACGTCTTTCTGTGTTATACAGGTTTGGAACCACATGAGGTTAAAAAAACTATAAGAAAATTGTAATTTTTGCGAACTATCACTTCTAAGGCTTTTGTGAAATGAGAAAGTACTGATCAATTTGTAGTCAACATCTTAAATTAGCATTTCAAGTTTGGGGTTGTTTTTTTAGAAACTAATACTTTTATTAATCAAAGATGCATTAAATTGATCAAAAGTGTCAGTAAAGACATGTATAATGTTCCAAAAGAGTTCTATTTCAAATAAATGCTGTTCTTTTGAACTTTCTATTTATCTGTGAATCCTGAAAAATAAAATGCATCACAGTTTCCACAAAAATAATAATGTTTCAACATTGATAATAATCAGAAATGTTTCATATTATTATGATTTCTGAAGATCATGTGACACTGAAGACTGGAGTAATGATGCTGAAAATACAGAAATAAATTACAGTTTAACACATATTCACATAGAAAACAGATGATTTACATTAAATATTTATTTTTTTACAATTTGACTGTATTTTTGATCAATAAACGCAGCCTCGGTGAACAGAAGAGAATCGTATCAACCTTCAAACTTCTGTACAGTAATGTGTATCAAATCACTATATTAAATCTAGGTTAGCCTATGAAGTCAATATGCACCTTATTTACTGTCTTAATATAATTCCTGCTCTTATTGCGTATGATTTATCAGTTCTCATTTAAAGAAATGTTCATCTTGTAATCTTTCATCTGTAATGTAATAACGTGCTCAAGTTTAACAAGCGTCTGCCGCCGTTTCAAGAAGAGATCGCACCGCAATCGATGGCAAACTCTGGAATATAACACCCACTTTTCACAATGCAATCAATTAATATTGGCCATAACGACGAGCTTCTCCTGGAATCTCCTGCACTGCTGTAAACATGTCTGTAAGATGTGCTGCGCTGCTGTTTCTCTATCTGAAGCAGTGAGTATGATATCATATCTGACCCTGGAGCACAAAACCAGTCATACGGGTCGTGAGATGTGTGCATCATCTGAAAAAATGATATTTACATTGATGTATGGTTTGGGCAATATTTGTAAATCTGGAATCTGAGGGTGTAAAAAAATCTTTAAAGTTGTTCAAGTTAAGTTCTTAGCAATGCATATTAATAATCAATAATTAAGTTTTGATATATTTACGGTAGGAAATATCTTCATGGAACATGATCTTAATATCTAATGATTTTTGGCATAAAAGAAAAATGTATAATGTTGACCCATACAATGTATTGTTGGTTATTGCTACAAATATAGCTGTGCTGCTTATGACTGCGTCTGTGCTCCAGGGACACACATTGACGATTATGGTGTATTTGTGCGTGTCCAGTTTGTGCTGTTTGCTCCAGATCTGTGATGATGATGATGATGATGATGCTGACCTGGAGAGCTGACCGGTTGTCTGGTGAAGGACACGTTGAAGGCGGGCTCCTCGCTGAGCGCTGACGGATACATGCGCCGGCGAATGAAGAAGCCCGCCCCGCAGCAGAAGAGCACGCCCATCATCAGCAGCAGCCTATGAGAGAGCAGATACACCTGACTGACACAAACGCCATCCAATCACACGCCAGCTGCGGCACATAACCCACAAATGCCAGATATTACAATTATATACCGTTTTATTGAAGTGGTAAAAAAAAGGTCAAAAATTAGACTTTATGAGAAATTAAATTTACAAACATTATTTAATATACACGCTTAAAAATAAATCTGCTTCACGATGCCATAGAAGAACCTATTTTAATGTCATCTAATGATTCACACAACATGCCATGCACTGCACTTTAACACAGTTCTACTGGACTACACGCACACACTGCACTAACACATCTGCTATCACTGGACACCATACAATGCACACCCACGACATTGCATTATGCATAATCTGTTGCACCTTTGCACAACTATCTGTTGCACAACCAATCTACTGTAAATTATAATCTGTTGCACCTTCACATATTACTATGCATAGATGTGGACATAATGCAGATGTGTAAATACGGTGTATAATGTGTAGTTGATAACTAAGTATGTCTTTATAGTACACTGTGTGTACTGAGTATATGTATGTGTATTCTGCACATTGTCTTCTGTGTAAGTATGTACTGTCTATATGTAAATTGTTGTTTTTCTGCACTGTCTGGAGCACGCTCGTAAGAATTTCACTCACCAAGGCACTTGTGCTGCGGTGATGTGACGATAAAAGTGATTTGATTTGATTTGATTTTGATACTTGGTATAGCTTTTTTGGTATATGACCTATTATTACACTGAATTATATTTTAGTAGGTGTCTTCTGAAAATCATGGTCATTATGTTTTGAAACATTCTAATTTATGAGGGAAAACATTACATTGTAAAGCTGTATTAAACGTTGGTTAACTTGACTAGCAGCGGACCGATCGTTCTGGTCGTTCTGAACAAAGTCTGTCATCAAAGCATCTCTGTATAATTACTGTGTTACACGACTGTGTTCTCAAACAGCAGCATTCCCCTCCGAAAGCAATGACAGCATTTCTTGTGTTTCGGCTCGCTCTGGGGCATTTTTCATGTATGAAAATGATTATATTGAGTTGCTTATCCTAGTTTTCTACAGGCTATTCAGTGCCCATTTATCAGGGAGTGATGATTTTGTTCTCTTTGACTCATAGGATGGAAACGGTGCTTGTTCGCAAATATTTTATGCGATATTCCAATTTTGCGCATAAGTTAAATTCACAACTTTGGATGGAAACCCAAATATTGCTTATGTATTTATGTATTATATTTAAATCCACTACTGCAGCTTAATATTTAAAGATACTAGTCCATATCGTGATTTGATTTAAAGACCTACTTTTGATTAATTCATCCAAATTTGACAAATTTCATACATTTTGTGTAAATTCCGCGTTTTCTGCCTCTCGCGAATAATATAGGCCTCATCAATGCAACTTGCTGTTTTATAATTATTTGTGAAATTGACTTGCAATTTCTGAGTCAAAATAGATGTTTCAAATAAATAAAACAGAAATGTATAATGCATAAAAGCAGACGAAAAGGCCGTTCTTACCAGAAATACCAGAGTCTCTGTACGGAGAGCGCTCGGACGCAGCAGCGAGTCCCACAGCAGTCCTCATACGAGCGACATCTGAGGAGAAACCGGGAATAAGAGCTCAACATGATGTATTCAGCTTCTGAAACCCTTATGACAGGTTAAAACAATAATAATATATGTTGCATTAAACATTCATCTATCTATATGATTTTTATAGTCACTTTTGCTCACCAAAGCTGCATTTATTTGATCAAAATACAGTAGAAATTATGAAATATTATTATAATGTAAATCAGCAGTTGTCTATGTGAATATGTGTTAAACTGTAATTTATTTCTGTATTTTCAGCATCATTACTCCAGTCTTCAGTGTCACATGATCTTCAGAAATCATAATAATATCAAACATTTCTGATTATTATCAATGTTGAAAACAGCCCAATATTTTAGTGCGGAAAGCGTGATAATTTTTTCCACAATCTGAACATCACACAGTGCAGTTTGAGTAATTATGGTCTGTCAGAGCTGAGCTCCAATGCATTATTGATTCACAGATGTGCTGCAGATAATATCACCTGAAATATGAACATATGCCGAGATGCATTAATTATTCAGATTCTCTCAGTTAATATGAACTGGTCTAAATCTGTCACACGGCCCATGATGGGAAACATTTTCGACGTCCTTTAATACATTTTTGCTTTATTATTCTATTACTTTATTATTTGCATTCAGCATTGCACACAATGAAAGAGTTTACGTAAATGCATTAGTTGTGTTCCTATTGTCCGTTTACGTTACATGACTCTTAATTTACTCGAACTGAATAACACAATCTGATCAGCACTATCAGAGCAGCAGGCTGTTCTCCTTCAGGTCCTGTGGCGATCTGAGCAGCTACAAGACGGATAACAAAAGTCATCTTTGGGGTGAAAACAGCAGCACGAACATCTGCGAGATCAGCTGGAGCTGTTCAGAACGACATCAGCACTAATGACCGAGACGACCCACATGAAGCTCAAACCCTGCTCATTTAGACCCGAGAGCACTTCATATGTTCCTCGGGACAACACTGAAAGCACTACAAGCTGGGCCATTTTGATGTGAGAAATAAACGAGCCCATCAGAATCTATTAGCATAATTAATGGGCCATTTATGAGGAGCAGCATCACAACAATATACAAAACAGCCTGCACACGAGACAG
Source organism: Oxygymnocypris stewartii (assembly GCA_003573665.1). Classification (NCBI taxonomy): domain Eukaryota; kingdom Metazoa; phylum Chordata; class Actinopteri; order Cypriniformes; family Cyprinidae; genus Oxygymnocypris; species Oxygymnocypris stewartii. The sequence continues at coordinate 224,367 of QVTF01001995.1, read as the reverse complement.
TGTTTAATGCCAACCAGGGTAATATAATTGATTTTAATAAGGGATTTTAATAATTTCATAACATACAGCACTAAAGACTATCTCACTTTAAATATATATTAGTTAATATATTCGGGAAAGTTTTATTTTTGTTGGGGGGGGCAAAGTAAATACTATTTTAACAGCATTGGATAGAGAAATTAGTTAATTTGCAAGCTTCCTTACAAACGGGTGCATAGTTAATATTATTATTATAATTATGATTTACTCGTACAGTTACGTGATGCGTTTTTGTAGCTTTTTATTTCTTAGAGTTTATAAATGTGTGGCTTTCTGTCATGATGGTTATTTTCCATAACACTGAATGTGGTTACTAAGTAATTCATAAAGAGTTAGTTATTATAATCAAGTCTCTTTGCGGCTCATACTCCATTAGTCACGTGATGAACGAATGACTCGAAACAGGTGAACTAATTCAGTGTGTTGAACTGAACGAATCACGAGACGACTCGTTCTTCCCGAGTCACATCAAAATGAACGAATCGTTCAAGAACGACCCGTCACTACAAACCAGTTCCAGAGTGTAGAAGAAGCTCCTCGTTTAGTGATAAACCCCTCAATGTATGTCCACCTGGTGTGATGTCACTCCGTACTGTCACACACAGAAATACACAATATTGCCAAAAGTATTGGCACCCCTTCTAATGAAAGGTTTGAGTACTTTAGTAATCTCCATGAGTACAAATCTTAATGTTCACGCATATAATGATATTCTAGGGAATCTAATTGTATAGCAACAGTTTGGACAGAACTCTTTTCTATTCTAACATGACAGTGTCTCTGTGTATAAGACAAGAATCAAAGAGAAATGATGATTCAGTCAGTGTGGAAGAACTTGACTGGTCTGCAGAAAGCAGCTGAACACCTCTGGTGTGACTTTAAACTCATCACCAAACACTAATGACTCTAATGACACCAAAAATCTCTCGACTCAAAAGGAGATCTTATCAAATGAAACCAGCCTCAACCGGTACAACATTTTTTCCAGAGAGGGGAGACTTTACGAGAGCTCAATCCAAGGAACCTATACATGTGGACTGAACAGAGGAGCAAGAGACCCTGCTTTAATATCTACATACATAGTGAGGGACATCTCGCTCCACCTGGGCAGCTCGTCAAAGGGAACTGTCCTCAGATAACGTTTAAAGTGGGCTGATGTAAATAAACTGGAGGCAACTCAACTTGAGACGCTGCTAAGAAGAATGCAAGGAACCCTTCTTAAAAACCAACATTGTATTCAAGTTATTGAATGTAATTATCTCCAGACAAACAGTGTTGTGTCAACGCCCAAAGGCCACTGACCATCTGATGTACACATCCAGACAACAGATAAACATCAGTGTAAAATATAACCCAATCATATTCCTACAGTTGATAATATGAAAATAAGAGCGATAGCATCTTAGCATCTAGTGCTCTCATGTTCAGAGTTGCTTATAACCAGGTAATCTCACAGCGCACCGCTTACACAATAACAACACAAACCTGACTCCATCCGTCACAGACACAGACACCACAAAGTGGTGTTTGCCTGTGCGGTTTCCCCAACACAACTTTAAATACTCATTATAGGAATTGTTCAGCAAAAAACAAGTTAAATAAAAAAATGAATTTTTTAATCATGTTGAAATGTCTCAGCAACGGATGCTCTGAAGTGAATGGGTGCCGTCAGAATGAGTCAATGGATGCTCTGAAGTGAATGGGTGCCATCAGAATGAGAGTCAATGGATGCTCTGAAGTGAATGGGTGCCATCAGAATGAGTCAATGGATGCTCTGAAGTGAATGGGTGCCGTCAGAATGAGAGTCAATGGATGCTCTGAAGTGAATGGGTGCCATCAGAATGAGTCAATGGATGCTCTGAAGTGAATGGGTGCCATCAGAATGAGAGTCAATGGATGCTCTGAAGTGAATGGGTGCCGTCCGAATGAGAGTCAATGGATGCTCTGAAGTGAATGGGTGCCATCAGAATGAGTCAATGGATGCTCTGAAGTGAATGGGTGCCGTCAGAATGATAGTCAATGGATGCTCTGAAGTGAATGGGTGCCGTCAGAATGATAGTCAATGGATGCTCTGAAGTGAATGGGTGCCGTCAGAATGAGAGTCAATGGATGCTCTGCAGTATAAGTCTGTAATCCAAAATAACGGTGAAAAGGTGCATCTGCTGTCGTCTCTCACATCAAAATCCAGCCACATATTAGTTTAGAGCTGTTTTGATCTGTGCAGATTTCTCTACTGATTCACTCCTGAACACTTTTCACTGGAGGACGTGTTATTATGAACTCTATGGTGTTTTAGTTAAAAATGCTGGATTTGTCTTCTCCAGATGATAACTGATGGACTGTGGATTATTGTGATGTTTTTATCAGACTCTCATTCTGACGGCACCCATTCACTGCAGAGCATCCATTGCTGAGACACTTCTACAAACCTGATGAAGACACAAACTCATCTTGATATTGGATGGGCAGAAGGTGAGCATGTTTAACCCTAATACCTTCAATATTTCAAACAGATAATGTCAATAACATAATCCTTCTTGTGCACTGAGTCCAATGTTTGATGTAGAGGATGAAAATATCCCTCTTCCCTACAGTTGTCTGACTCGTATACAATCAAAGCTTCCCTGTGATCTAGTTCTTCTGCATCCAGCAGAGCTTGAAAGCCGATGCAATGACAGGTCAGTGTATTTCTCCGTGACTGCAGCTTTACTCTTCAGCGCTTGAACGGTGATGTTGATGGATGCTGTTTGCATTGGTTTGATTAAGATGTTAAAAACCCATTCATCCAAGAGACACACAATAACAGTTCACCACCAGAACAAGAATTTCACCATCATTACAAACCCAAAATGACCACTACATTTTACTTAAAAAAACACTAAATAAAATAAGATAAATAGTTATCATACAAAATTTATTTTATGTCACCCAAAATGTTTTCAACACTTACACGAAACCTAATTAATTAATTAATTAATGCTGCTTGTGCTCATCTGGCATGTTCTTACGCCGTACACTGTAAAACAAAATCCATCAAATTTACGGTAAAAAAAACGGTGGCTGCGATTGCTGGAATTAAATACCGTAAATTAATTAACTGATATAATGTTAACCCTTTAGACGCCAGAGTTTTTTGGAAAACATCAATATTTCAAGAGCTTGTGGCTTGAAAGGGGTTAAAGATAGACATCTACTGTAAATTAGAACATTTTTGGGTATGACCAAAAGTTTATGTGGGGTGTAAATATACTCATCTAATTTGCATATTATGACGTCATCATAGAGCGTCCCTCTTGAATTTCATAATATTCAAGAAATGGTAGATATTGAATTGATGTTTGAACTTATTTGCATGTTTTTTTTGTCTTTTATCCTCATTACAAATTATCAGGAAACGAGGAAATAACAGTAAAACAGGAGAACGTAGTCAATTATTTCTATATTGCTGCGCCATAGTAAAATACATGTGCCTATTTTTTGATCAGTTGACAGCTATATGCCCAATCAGGTATCTAGGTGACCGTTTATAGTTCTTGAGAGTATGGTAGCTCTTATTGCATGGCACAGCGCACAGACCTAACGCTACCCAACACTGACTGCCAAACGACTCAATCTGGGGCGATCATCAGCAACACAGAGCCTCTCCTATGGACACTAAGACCACGTCCACCCCTTGCACCTCATCCCTGTTGGGTAAAGGGCCGAAATGATCACTTGTTTGTGGTTTGTGAACTCTCGCCATGCCCAGTGGCACCATTGAGCAGCAGAGATGTACCGGGAGAAGCTCGATCATTAGACGGCCGATCGTCATTTCTAAACCGCAACCGTTTTCTTTTTTTACAAAACTGATATCCGATTATGGTAAAATGTTTAAATATCGGGAAAAATATCGGTAAACTGATATATCGGTCGATCTCTATATTTCATGATATTTTTAGAAACTAAATTAAACCGTATTGCATGAGGTTAGACGGCAGATTTTGCACTGAATTCCCCAAGTTAATGTCATCAATATCAAGTCATGCAATGCCATGTTGACAGGATCGTCTATGAAACATGCTGTGTCCAGGCACACTGAAATCCTCATTAATTATAAAAGAAGGCCATGTCAATATTTACAGCCGTTCAAAGAAAACTTATGATCTATATTTCAAAAGTGACACGCAGCATATGTGACTCTGAACCTGAAATTGAGATTTATGCATCATCTAAAAGCTGAGTAAATATATTTCCATTGATGTATGGTTTGGACAATATTTGAATTGTGGGCGCAAAAAAATCTAAATATTGAGAAAATCATCTTTAAACTTGTTCAAATGAAGTTCTTAGCAATGCATATTAATAATCAATAATTCAGTTTTGATATATTTATGGTAATTAATTTACAAAATAATTGAACATGATCTTAATATCTAATGATTTTTGGCATAAAATAAAATTGTATAATTTTGATCCATACAATGTATTGCTACAAATATAGCTGTGCTTATGACTGGCTGGTCCAGGGACACATATAAGCCACGTGATAAATAAATGATGACAGCTACGGCGTGAAATATGAAACACATATGAGTTATAATTGAATTCTATGATGCGCTGATAAATAAAGTGAGATGCGATGTCTAATGTGAACAGTGATATATGACTGGATTGTGCCGGAGCGGATCAGGGTTTCTTTAAGCGTTTAATATTTCAGGAGGGATGGACAGAAAGCTGAATCATCAGAAATACCGCAGTGCACTCGACACAGGAGGAAATAGATACTTAACCTCTTAAGACCGCGTCTGCCTCATGAGGACGTTATATTTGAGATAATATCTCCAAGACTATATTTGTAAGTCTGGATGTCGTGTACAGAACACATTCAGGGCTTTTCAGAATGATTGGATGTTTCACCATCACCTCTTCTTGCTCTTCAAAAATGTCTGAAATTATTATAATATTTAGGAATTATAATTTAAATCATCATCTCAGGAAAATGTTATGGGGTTTCAAATCAAAATATCTGTTACGAAACATGACGATGATTTCATAAACGTCCTCATATGAGCACACCGGGACTAAAAGCATGTTTATTACGCATTTTGGGAGACATAAATTAAATACATTTGATTTCAATATTATATATTGTTATGAAAATCTTGTCAATTATTACTCTCATTGTTGCACTTCTTTTTTTCTTTACATGTTGCCCCAAAAACACATTAATATGCAAATTAGATTTAGTTATAGATACGTTGTATATAATGAGAAAAAACGTTTATGGCCATTTTACACACATTTTGCAGAAAGAAAACTGGTTCTGTTATAACATAGTTGAGAATCATCTTTATGCAAAGTTTGGTAATAATAAATAAATATATGTATTGCTTATTTTAAAAATCTATTGTTTTTGCCTATGCATGTTTGTTAATTATTTTAAAGATATTAAGTCTCGATGTCCTCGAACGCGTACATAGCATAACTTATGAATGAAATATATATATATATATATATATTTTAAATGCTCTAAACAATATAAAGACATGAAAAAAACAATGTTTTCCCATAAAACTGCTTTATTGGGTCTTAAGAGGTTAAAAGCATCCCTGCTGCAAAGAAAGACGTGTGTTTGAAGTTTAATAGCTTCGGGAGAAACGTCTATAAATTACTTTACAAGTCATCTCAGAAAATTAATCAAGGATTACTTCATTTATAATATTTCTGTAAATGTGCCAGTATTAGCCTACAGACTCATTTTAACTGTAGTCCTTTGGACAGATTTTAAGATGCCATAAAACATTATATATATGTATATATAATGACAGAAGAGTAAGTAGATAAAAGCAAAAAAGCATTTGTTTATTTGTACAATGTCCCTAGAATTTTTTTAAATATATCTGATCATAATTAAACGATAAATCTATTTAAAATAAAATTGAAATCAAAATATTTTTTGTGTATCCTGCTATAAACAATTAATTGTAAGTAAAACCATTAGAGCTTGTTTAATCTATAGCTGATGTAGACAAACTACTCAATTCATGACCACAGACTTCTGATGAACTACATAAGACACGTACAAACCCCTTTCCATGCTTACTATCTCACACTACTGTAGATGTGTTTAGATGGAAACACAAAAGGTGCCAGTTTATGATTTATCATGGTTTATGTAAAAAGGTGAACCGATGAAGACTAGTTTATTCACTTTATATGCTTTAGACACCAAAAAAACATCCACGTTTAACATCATTCTTGGGAGTTATAATAATATAATTGCGTATACATTACATCATTACGTAAACAAACTGCCCGAAAGAATCAGTTCACGGAAAATAATTTGATTTACGTGTTTTTCTGATGCTCTGGATCACCGATAATGTGTTCAGTTTCTTGCATAAGACCTCAATATATCGCCATGGGTATTAATTGTGGGTTGCCAGATATGCTTTTTTGACTCTCAAAGTGATGGTAGACGTTGACTTGCATATTATGAATCATCAAGGCCTGTGCTTTCAGCTAAATATCATCTTTACTGTTTTACTGAAGAACAAAAATCAGCTACATATCGGACGGCGTGAGACAGAGTGAATTAACAGCAAATCATAATTTATGACCCTGGAGCACAACAGCAGTCATAAGCAGCACAGGTGTATTTTTAGTAATAGCCAATAATACACTGTATGGGTCAAAAATGATACATTTTTATTTTATGCCAAAAATCATTAAGATATTAAGATCATGTTCCATGAAGATATTTCCAACCGTAAATATATCAAAACGTAATTATTGATTAGTAATATGTATTGCTGTGAACTTAATTTGAACAACTTTAAAGATGGTTTTCTCAATATTTAGATTTTTTTGCACCCTCAGATTCTCAAATATTGTCCAAACCATTCATCAATGGAAATATTATTTATTCAGCTTTCAGATGATGCATAAATATCAATTTAAAAAAATTGACACTTAAGTGTGCTCCAGGGTCACATTATGCCTTTAATCGGAGTTCAAACACAACATGGCTAATCTGAAAGGTCCTCGCCATCAAACGGCCAAACGACCTTAAGATGAGTTTTTCCTCCGCATTCGCAGTCATTCAAAGATGCCAATCATTCAACAGAAAACAGAAGAACCAGAGGGGAAAACATCGTGATGGGTTTGGATCCATCACCCCTCCAGCATTTCCCACTGACTCCTGCTTTACCACAATGCAAAGCCATGCAATCACGCCCCAAATGAACACTGCTGCCGGTATTACACAGGACACATTCAGAGATAAAAGCAGGACCACAGGATGTTCAATGTGGCTCGTTCTAAACAGAAAGAACATGCAGCATTATCACTGATGAACTCCTCACAGACTCCCAGTGGGACACTACATCCAGCCCAGGGCTCTTAAAGAGACAGCTCCCCAAAACTGAAACATTTAACATCATTCTATCACTATTCCAAACCGTTTACATGCAAGTACAATACATGGGACTGCAGCTTAACATTTTCATCTTAAAATTAATATTATATAACTTTATGTTTATAAAATAATATTTATTAAATATGAATAAAATAATATTACTTTATTCATTATTATTGTTTTAATTTGTTATTTTACTAATATCCAATCATACACAAAAAAAACTAAATCACATTTTATAATTTGCATAGCAAACAATGCTCGAAAGTCAGCCAGCTATTAAATAATCAATTATTGCGCCTTTAGCCTCAACAGTAGAGTTGATCTTAACCCCAAATACATTATCATTTTTTACATGATTCGGTTATTGAAAAACTGAGTTGTTATGCAATCTAGTGGTTTAGAGGAAAATAAAGTCAACTTTTAGAACTTAGCCCTGTTGTACACTACCTGATTAATTAATATTGTTTGTAATTATTTCTCTTTTTTCCCTTTTGTAGACCATGAATACACATGACAGATGCATATCAATAAATGCAAACTCTCTGATTGGAATCTGGTCCATATTTTGACATAAAAATTCAGCTGAAACATGAATTGTTGAGGCTTCACCACACCAATAAATTATAGAATATCACTGAAAAATTATAGAATATTTTCTCTAAAGCTACCAAGGACCTAAACTAATCGGTTATTGGTATTAGCGATAAATCATAGAACATCACCAATAAACTATATAATATTTTCTCTGCAGCTTTCAAGTATAGACATCTATTTTGTTATTGGTATCAACAATAAATTATAGAATATTTTCTCTAAAGCTTCAAAATAATTGGTTATCGTATTGGTGATAAATTATAGAATATTTTCTTTGGAGCTTCAAAGTACGCAAAATTATCGGTTATTAGTATGAGCAATGAATTATTGAATATCACTGATAAATGATATAATATTTTCTCTAAAGCTACAAAGTACATAAAATAATCGGTTATCGGTATTGGTGATAAATTATATAATATTTTATCTGGAGCTTTTATAGGTAGGCTTTTTTTGTAATCAGGCTGTTAAACAATGCATATAAAGATTTAGATTTATAAGCCAATATATCAGTTATTAGCTTCCAAGTATATACAATTATCTGTTATTTTGCAATGCCCAAAATGCCCATATCAGTGCATGCCTAAAAGAAAGTCACATGGAGTTTGTAAACCGAACATGTTTGGGTGAACTTAGCAGATATAACCATCTGTTCTCATCAGAAATCATCCTGGTGTTTTTCTTATTTTTGTGTTCACTGTTAAAATATAAAAATAGCCTGAGTGTCTTTTCTAAGTGACGAGGAAACATCGTTTCACTTCATCACCTTCAGCAGAGTGCATACGCGGTCATCTGATTCAATTCAAAACACTGCTCTAACTGCTAACTCAAACTAAACCTGCTAGTTAGAAACGGAAATAAAGCTTTTTAATATAAACATTAGACGAAAAATTAACATAAAAAAATATTGCCTTTTCATCTAACTGAATAAGTTGAAGTATTAAAATTACTATTACTACTACTAGAAAAAAAACATATAACTAAACGTGAAAATAATAACTGAAAATATAAAAATACAAGCTAAAAAATACCAAAAATGCATAAATAAAAACGTTTTTTTTTAAAGTATAAATACTATAATAGAATATAAGCCTGAACAATATTAGAATAACATACTTTGGAGAGTAGCAGGCACACTGCTATTTTGATTGCTGATTAGTAATGAGCGTTAAGGGGCTGTATGTCATTTATTAGACTTTACTAATGCATTAAAACACCATGATATGTTTGCAAATATTTAGTAAACACGCTAAGTTCTTGTTTAGGGTTAGTGAAGTTATTCTGCTTTGAAAAGTGCGTTCGGTGTCGAAATGTCTGTTTTTGTTTTGGTCTGTGTGACTCCGCCCACTGATGGTTTACCCAATAGTATTTCAACACCCCGGGTTGCCAGTTGGTGGAAAACACAGCGCATTGCAGCCATGGAAGCCATGTACGTTAGAGGTTATAAAATAATGTCTGAGAAAGTGATTGTACTTACATGAAATAGATGGGGTATCCTCCTTCAAAATACCAGCAGTACTTCTTTGCTTCTGTGCACTGCAAAAACAATAAAAAGGAAAAATAAATGAATGAATTAATAAACACATTCAAATTAAGATACATTCATTTAGAATTAGAAATTATGTCTAGACATTGTTCTGAAAAATTGTACAAAATTATTATTATTTTTAAAGATATTTTTGTAAATAATATCACCACATTCTGGGTAAATGATCTACATACACTGTAACAAATTTAATTGTGATTTTAACAGTAAAAAACTGTAAAATGCTGCAGTAAAAACCTCTTATATGGTTCCTGTAAAATGTAAACCATTGCATTTCAAATTTTGTTTGAATTTTGTGTTTTTTCTTTGCAATAACGATGTTTTTCTTATCAGTTATGTTTATTAGGGTTGCATGTTACATCCAATGTTGTTAAATTAAGTTTATTGCATATTTCAGTTTATTGAGTGTTACCATGATGGTGATTAGTGTTCGTGTGAATGTCATCTTCTATATATGTTATTATTTAAAAGCTGCTTGTGATTGGCTTTGGTTCATCATGTGACTTTCCCATCACCGCCTGCTATTTGGTGGTTATCAGTGTATTACAAAGATACAAAACAGATTTCAGTACTTTAATAGGTTGTTATATTAACATTATATCAATTATAGAAATTACGGTAATTAACTGTAAATTTCAGTTAAAACCTAAAATGTTGTTACTGTATTTTTTACGGTAGAATTCTGGCAACAATGTTTTTACCGTAAATTTTACGGAATTGTTTTTACAGTTTTGCATCCAGATTTGAAGTTGCTCTAAAAGGTTACAGGACACTAAATTCACACTTAATCGGTATTGGTTATAAAAAAATCAATATCAGTCGATCACTACTTTAGATTTTGCTAAACAATATAAGAAATGCAAAGAAAGACAAGAAATGTGTTCTGTCCACAGCATGCACAGTTTGTGTATTACTGTGGAATATTGCACTGGTTTGTTGAGCGCTGACTGAACCGTCACACTAAAATGTCTGTTGAGAAGTGGTAGATATGTTGTAAAGAAACGTGAGTTTAATAGAAGCACTGAAAGCCTGCAAAAACTTGATGATGAAACCTTCAGGAAATATGAAGTAATTTTTATGTATTTTCCATAAATCCAGATAAAGTCCTGGCAGAAAATTACCAGTAAGCTACATTTACATTTTTCTGCAGATAAAAAAAAAAGTTTTTATTCGTATAAATAAAGCTACAGAAAGCTACAATTATTAAAAAAAAAGATAAAATAGATTATATAGTAATATTATACATGATAATATCAAATATAATATAAAAAGGCATACTATATAATATATATATATAAATACATTACAATGTATGACTAGTTCCACAAAAATATTGTGCAGCACGACTGTTTTCATCATTTATAATGATCAAAAATGTTTCTTGAGCAGCATATTATTATGATTTCTGAAGATCATGTGACACTGAAGACTGGAGTAATGATGCTGAAAATACAGAAATAAATTACAGTTTAACACATATTCATATAGAACACAGATGTTTTAAATTATAATAATATTTCACAATAAAAAAAAACTAAATATACTGTAAATTTTCTGGCAAGTATCTCATCCAGCATTTGTGCTACAGACATGAATGACATCTCATGCCCACTTAGATGATTTATACTACTTTTATAGGAGACTGGACTAACAATGTTTGACTGATTGAGATCAAATATAGCCACACAGAACACATCAGTGTAAAAAATACACTTCTTCTTTAGTCACACTGACTTCATGAATATAATATGTGCAATGCAAATAATGTATAAATACAAAACTGTGATATTTATTGTGCAGGTTTCAGGTTAATTTCATTCCTTTTATAGCCTGCAACGTAAGAGACACAAATACAACGAAGGTTGTAAACGTGACTTTTTTCATTCTGAATAGTGTATTGTTATGATTAGCAGGCTGCTGCTGTCTTTGTCAATCTCTGAGGTGCAGTTAAGTTTAGCTAGTTTTTGTTCAGACTTTAGATTGAGTTTTGTCCCGGATCCATTACACTGGACTCAATCATTCATTATGACGGACTGCAGCACAGCACAGCACGTCGGTTCAACAATCAATACGGTCAATACGGCTCAGCTGCTGTCAATCATCAGCCACAGCATTACCACAGTGCGTGTCTGCCAGAGATCCCAACATCCAGTCAGAGGAATGACAGATGATCCATCCTCAATACTACAGACAGAGTGCATTGGATGCACAAAGCCCAGGGAGAAAAAAAAAGTTGTAACAAAATGTTTTTAAAAAGGCTATAGGGTTAAAAAAAAAACTGAAGCGTTTATTTGCACAAACATATCCTGTTTTTTTTTTTGTTACCATGTTTTTACTGTGTTTTATTGTGTTAGGTAGCTGTTTTTTTAGTTGTTTTTTAACCTAGTCAAAATAACTTGATTGAGATTAATTGGAATACACTATGAAAAAACATGATTTCTGAGAATTGTTAAAATGGAGTTATATCTGTTTTTTGCTAATTAACTCTTAAATTATTGGAGTATGTTTCACAAGAAAATGCTAATTTTCAACTTTCACATTTAATCCAATGCATTATTCGCCATTACTTTGTAATTGAGACATTAACTGCGATTTCTGAATGAACACAAATATCTGTATCCCCAATAAAATTAGAATTTTAGATTATGAAAAGAAAAATATTGACTGTGTCCAACAATTAAAATCATACAACAATGGCACAATACTGACCATAATTATTTTAATTATCTAATATACACATACTTAAAATACTGACACTCAAGAAGTAGCATTATTTGGATCCTATAATACACAATTATATATATATATATATATGTGTGTGTGTGTGTGTGTGTGTGTGTGTGTAAATAAATCAGAGATACAATGTAACTAGACCCTGTTATATTGTAAGCAAATAAATACATAATAATAATAATAAATTAATAATATAATTGTATTTTAAATCATAGTGTTGATGTTGGCTGGTGTTCAGCAATTCAACCCTGTTTGCATAAGTTATTGTAATTTAAAAATAAATATATATAATAAAATATTTTTTTATTCAAGAATCAATATCTGTAGTCAACAACTTTCATTAACTAGGCTACATTTGCAACCAAAAGTCAATCTTTCTATCTATAAATCTTTAAATATGTATTATGGTTAAGCTTTATGTCCCAAATATAGATAGATATATATATTATAGTTTATAGTAAAAAAACTGCAATATTTAACAAAACATAAATACAAGTTTTTAAAAGTTTCAGGCCTATTTTGTAATCTACATGTGGAAAGTGCCAGTAAACAAACATCATACAAACCAAACAAGGCCATTTTCCACTTCAGCGTTAGGCGTGTAATGACTAATACTGTAAACAGCAGCAAAGTCAAAGTTTACAGACTGTTTACAGCTGAGTGTTTGCCAAGCATTCGAGGCTGTGAGGAATATGCATCACCAATGCTTTGGGATGGTCTCAGACGCTAAAACGGCAATCTGAAGGTCTACTTTCTATCCTCCGGTGTTCAGAAAGAGATAAATTAATGACAAATCCTCCACGTTAACCAACAATCAATATTCATGCACTTATGAGAAGAGGTTGTTTACAGCAGCAGCATAATGAAGATTAAAAATGGACACGAGCGAGTGCTGATACCCTGAATGAACACTGGAGTGTTTCTGTCCTGCTAATAAGTGCTTTGTTGATTAGCTCAGTGATGACGTGATATACTGCTGCGCAGTTTCAACTCCTGAACAGATCCTAAATGGAGAAATTAACTATACTGTACACATTTTACTGTACTGTAATACACTGATAACTACCAATAGCAGGCGGTGATGAGAAAGTCACATGATGAACCAAAGCCAATCACAAGCAGCTTTTAAATATTAACATATATAGATGGTGAAAATTCACACAAACACTAATCACCATCATGGTAATACTCAATAAACTAAAATATGCAATAAACTTAATTTAACAACATTGGATGTAACATGCAACCCTAATAAGAAAAACTAAGAAGAAACAAAGAAAAAAAAACATCCGATTTGAAATGCAACGCAGGGATTTTTTTTTTTCAAAAACGGTATTTTACCGTAAAAATTTCTGAAATGTCTATTACTGTTTTTCACCGTATATATATATTAGGGGAACTTACCGTTAACCACATTAATCAGGTTTTTACTGTGGCATATTGACAGTTTTTTACAGATTAAATAACGGTAATTTTTTACAGTGTACTGTACAAATAATCTGGCTACTGAAAGAAGGCAAACTGGGATTCAGGGAAGACAAAAGACTGAGCAATCAGAGGAAGGGCTTGGATGCGTGTGGGTGGTATTATCCAGAAATGGAGACATGAGAGAGATCTGACAGCGAGAGAAAGGTCCCAGATGGTTAATTAACCCCCGGAGCCAGCCGAGAGCTTTCATTAGTGCGGCCGTCCTCAACAACACCTGACCAGAAACATGCTGAATAATACATGTGGTCAAAATGTTGCATATACAGTAAAAATACATTTTGAAAAGCATGCATAAAACGCTCACTTGAACACCTCACAAATATGACTCAGATTTCTTAACATTAAACTGGGCAAACCAAGCATTTACACCAGATACAATTAAAAACACCCTAATTTAAATAAAACAATTGGAGAACATAATAAACCCTTACATTAGAGAAACACGTCAATGGAATATGGACACTTGACACTATTATTTCTGTAATAAGTGCTCATTTTAAAAGCGCACATTTTTGTTTTTAAGTGTTTTTGGACACTTAATTCCATGTGTATTGCAATTAAATGAAAATGTGGTATAGCTTACATGTATATTAAATGTAATTACTTAGATATAAAGTGCTTTTCACCTACTTAAGTAGGACTTAAGGACATCTTAGTATGTATATATTTACATAAATATTATACTTTATTTATATATTTCATAAAAATTTACTCTTGAATGTAACCGAAAAGCATTTATGATAAAACAACATATATTTAATGTAATGAAATGCGTATGTAATGTATTAAAATATATCTGTAATGATGCGATTTAGTACATTTGAAATATATTCTCTTTAAATATATTAATCGAATAACACACTACAGTTAAATTATGATCAAGTAATTTAGAATACGTTAATATGTAAGTCAACATAAGTGATTTTTTTAAAGCACAACACAAGATTATTAAAAATGTACTTTTAATAACAGGATTGAATATTTTACTTTTATCATCACAAAGTGCACTTTTTTTTAAAGTGTACTTTAATGCACACACAGCCATTTCAATCATTAATATTTTTTTATAACTGGAACCAAAACACAATTTTTAACTATTAAACTTTTTGTTTGTAACTTTGTCTAGGAAATAAATACAATTGTTTTTTTTTTTACAAAAAATTAAATAAAATCTACAGCAATTTATAAGCATTTGACATACTGTAAATCCTATTAAAAAAGGGTAACACTTTAGATTAGGGAACATCTTCACTATAACAGCCGCAGTCCATACGTTTTGCCTCTTTGTCGCCATCTCTGTTTGAAAACATGCAACTGCGGATTCCTACCTGTACCACTCAGATTATAAAACATTATTATAAGCTTACAGTTGTGAATCGGGCTAAAGTAAGGAGACAGTTTTAAACACTGGCTGGTTATGTACTTGCTCAAATATTGATTTTGTATAATTTTTAACCCCCCAAAAATGACAGACTGCAGCTTTAACGAAGGTTTTTCCTTCAATGAACTACACTCCATACTAAGTACAGTAGTTATTGTAATAGTTCTGGTTTAAGATATCTAAAATATGCATAATAAGACATTAATATATGTGCTTTATAAGTACCAATAATTAGCCAATACACTAGTACTGTGTATGCTAATAAGCATCTAGTTAATAATGTATAGCGGTCCCTAATTGAAAGTGTTACTAAAAAATACAAAAGTTATGTTTGTTACATTCAGTTTCTCCCAAACAGCATCGGCAGATTCTCTCTGGGACACAAATAAAGTCCTGATCATACTGGGCTCAATGACACACATTATTCCACTACGCATGAAGAACAAAATCTCAGCGGTCCATAATTAGCAGAAATCTCTGTTCAGGATCCGAAAGGTCACAATTTATGGCGTAAGACCGCAGCTTTCTCCCAAGAGTCCTTAATGATAGTAGCTTTAAGGCTAAATCCAATCAAATCTCAAGCTCTTCTCCCCAGGGAAGTCTAGCGGGAAGAAGCAGAATCGTTGCATGTAAGCCAAGCGTTCAGGGCATGAGTTGTGTGTTTTGTTTAGAGAAACAATCTCAGTTCCAGCAGAGAGAAAGATGAACGCCATTCAACACGCAGATCTGGACTGAAATAAACACATAATACAGGCACAGAATCACAAATGCTATAATTGCTCTCGGCTAAAGAACAACAGTTTCAAAAGAGAGGTCAACAGGGACCAATATCCCACGAGTGTGCTGGGTTAAGTTTAAGATTTTTGTACTAAAATATGATCAATATGTGAATAAAAGGCATAATTTCAGTTAGGGGGGAAAAGCTTTTGTCTTCTCTCCTGAGGCCACAAGAGGGCGCATCAAGCTAAATATTACTAATGCACGTTTTTCAATGCAATAAAATAAAACGTGCATAATGTTTAAAAACCATATATAATTAATTACGTTGCTTAAACAATTAGAAACAAAAAGTATCATGCATGTATGCATATTTTAAGGACTGAAAACCAATCACAAAGAACACTTTAATTTAAAAACGAGATGTTGTGAGATGCAGAAAAACCGGCATAAAGCTTCGAGACGTGTTTTTTAAGTTGAACTTGCATTAATTTGACGTGTTTCTAAACATGCGTCTCTCTTGTGTGAGACGCGAGTGCAACGCTGATAGACGTCTCTATAGAAAACGTGTTCTGTGTGAACGGCTTGGGTTCAGTTTTGAGGTAAACAACATCTCTGCATTGATTTTCTCAATATTGTGAATGAGCAGCGCTGCATGGGTTTAACTGGAGAGGCAAAAAAAACATTAAAATGCTACATCGTCATCACATCTAATGTGCCACATATAAGCAGCCTGACGCACACCTAAAATTCAAATGCAGAGTTTTTGCATTGGAATGTGGATTATTATTTTTAATTTGACGAATATTCAAATTGGAATAGTTTTTGACAGCCCTATTCCGTCTCCTCCTCAACAATAATGACCTGTATCCTCTCTGCTGTATTACAGCATCGGCTGGGACTGGTTCCAGTTAATGTGGAGGCTGGAAACTCCTCACAGAACAAGGACGGCATCCTCTCAGACGCTTCGCCCGCGGACAGACGGATGCATAGAGAAACGGTCAATCTGCCAAGCTTTACACTGACTGGCTGGCTTTAGTTAATGGGCCAGTGACAAAACTCTAACTGTTTGACCCATTTACTCATTTATTCATATAAATGCATCCATTTAATACCTTAAATACACCTCCTCAATGATTATCATGTTTTAAATCTTTACATTCCTGACCTTTCTCTTATAGAATGGGGGTTGAAGTAAATAATTATGATGTAAGAAATTATATAACTGTCCTATTTGTACACTGTTTCAAAGCAGCCAACAATGTCATGAGGGCAATGCAACTCTAGATAATTTTATTTTAATTGTATTTTATATAAGGCAAGGCTAGTTAAGGCTGTAAAATGTCTTGTGTGGTCATTAATCCAAAACCATAAAACTACTTAATTCATGATATTTGTAAAAAACACTGGAATATATTAGTGCTGTCAAAATTAGCGCATTAACGCAGGCCATCATTTTTTTTCTGTTTAATGCATAAAAATATGTTACGCAGTTAACGAGGGGGCGGAGCTAGGGTTGGCGGCTGCTTCTGTCTATGTTTCTTGACAAGTGTTTTTGTTTGGATGCAGAACGTATTTAGCAGCATTTTAAACCAGAAACGTTGGTTACAGACATCAGTATTATCAATTGAGTTTTCCATATTTGGAAGCATAAATTGTGACATAATCCAAACACAATTGCAAATCTTGCTTTACCGTTTGCGTTTGAAAATTAACACTGCATGCATGTAATATTTTTTTAAATATGAGTCAGATTTAAGAACATGTCTCTGAAATGGTTTTCAGTCCAGGACTGTCTCACTCATCTAACACACCCGCTTAAACTCGTCAGCTCGTTATAGAGACTTTAAGACCCAGGGGCGTCGCACCCGTGGGGGATGTGGGTGTTTTAACACCCACACTTTTTCTGCAGTTTTTCCGCAGTTTTGCACAAACGCCTTACAGCAGTCGCTCCTCCGTTTCTCTGGCCGCTCTGTGTCTGGGAGTGCGCTCGCTGCGGCTGCCTCCGTTCCCCTCCCTCTCAAACACGACACCGGCTGATGATTGGCTGTTCTGCCTTAAGTCCCGCCTCTCTTGGTGTGTTAGTTTTATCGGTCAGCTCGTGCTGAGGAGGCGGGAACTTATGGTTATGCTTATTTACATCTCCCTTTTTTCAAGTACTTTGAATGAGTGTTTATGCTTTCGAGGTTTTTAAATAAGCTTGATATGTGTTTGAGAATATGTTCTGTTTATGTTTTGACATGTCGAGTGTTTTCTGTATTATATTTCGTTTTTTAGACTAATGCTAATAGCTAATTGGGATATTGTTCAGCAGCTAGCTAAATTCGGTTATGTATGTGGCATGCAATGTATAAAGTAGCTGTGATGAAGAAGTCAGGGAATTGACGAGGAGGAGGGACACATTGTCATTGTTAAGCAGTGTATTTATGGGTTTATTGCCAGTGCAATTGATTTTGAGCATTGTTTGTTGATTAGCTGAATACTTTTGTGGATACTTACCTGTTGTGTTTGATTGTACCTGTTGAGGAGAAAAAAGTGAGAAATGATGTCATTGTTTGCATACCTGTTGAAGAACTATGTGTAAGTGAAGAAAAGTGTATATTATTTTAATGTTTAAAAACAGTAAATTGTTACATTTATTTATACCACCAGATAAATAGCTTTGTGTGGGCGTTTTTTGTTATATTTTATTTTTTTATATCTCCCCTTTTCAAGGTGCAAGTAAGCAAATATGTCTGGCAAATACAATGAAGCACAGGCCATTGTAAGAAAAATACAACCTCTGGCTCCCTATGCTCATTGTGCTGCCCACTGTGTTAACCTAATTACACAGAGGTCCTGTACTGCCTCAATATTTATCTGGAATTCTCTGGATTGGGTCAGTGAGTTGGGAGTGTTGTTTGGGCAGTCAGGGAAACTGAAGGACATATTTAAGGGAATTGCAAGGTCTGAGGAGGGTGAGGGTCCATGTCACACTACAAGACCTCTGTGTCCAACAAGGTGGACGGTCCACACCAGTGCCATCCGCACTGTGCTAAACCAGTACGAGTGCATAATCAAGGCTTTGGCTGAGATGGCAGTGAGTGAGTCTGATGCGGTTAGTAAAGCACAGGGGCTGTATGAGACATTTCAGCAGGGAAATGTTGTCCTTGGTCTTGTGTGTGCTTTGGAGATCACAGGGGAGTTGGAGGTTTTGAATATGTCCCTCCAGAGCAGAACACAGACCCTAGATGGTATGCTTTCAGCTGTTGCCTGTGTTAAGGAAAGTTTCAGCAAAAAGAGAAACACAGAGTTTTCAGGCTCTTTACACGAAAGCAACAAGGATGTGTGAGACACTCCATCTCACTCCTATTGCCTCTCCTCGTGTCCGTATCCCACCTCAGTGCTTCACAGGTAGTGCTCCTGCACATGTACATGTGTCCCCTTCTGACTACTACAGGACTGAATTCTACAAAGTTCTGGATGGTGCTGACATGCAGTTTAGAGAAAGATTTGAGCAGGAGGGAATGCAAATGTTAAGGATCCTGGAACAAGTTCTCTTAACTGGAAAGATACATGGTGTTGTCCAACAGTACCCAGAAATCAACCCAGACATCCTCAAAGTTCAGCTTGCATTGTTCAGAATGAAGTACAACTTCCAGTCTAGTACTGAAATTGTTGCTGTTCTTCAAGGGATGACCCCAGAGGTCTGAAACAGTTGCCCGACTCCTCCTAGTTGTGCCTGTGTCATCAGCAGAGTCAGAAAGGAGTTTCAGCAGCCTCCGGAGGCTGAAAACATGGCTACGCAGCACCATGACCCAAACCCACCTCAACAGTGTTGCTGTGTGCCATGTACATAAAGACAAGCTGGACAGGGTAAACAGAAAAAAGATTGCTGAACAGTTAGTCTCCTGTAAGGAGGGCAGAAAGAGCACTTTTGGTTCTTTTAAATGAGAGGAAGTTGGTCATATGTTCATTGGTCAGTTGCTTGTTGTTGGTTGCATTTATATATGTATATAGTTATATATATATATATATATGTATATGTTTATATTTTGTTCTTAATATATGTTGTTTGTATATCTGGAGTTTGTAACAAAAATAATTTCCCCCTGGAATTATTAAAATATTTCTGATTCTGATTCTTTAGCAAGTCTACTGTTGTGTATTTTCACAAATCAAGTTCAAGTTGAGCTTTATTGTCATTCCGCTACATGTGGGGACATACAGTGGAACAAAATGTCGTGCCTCACAGGTCCCCAGTGCTACATAAATACAGATATACAACACTATAAACCTATACACAACTAACCTACTGTCAGATTTGGACTAAGTATACTCTATGTAAAAGTTTACCCATATAACTAAAGATAAAGATAGAAAATACAAACTATACAAACTGTTTACCATAAAAGTTTACCCTATACAACTAAAGATAAAGATAAAAAATACAAACTATGCAAATGCTTCACATAAATACTGTACATGTGCAGAGAGAAAAGTGAGTCAAGCAGCTAGCTAGGGAACAGTACAAGATGATTTGTAGTGCAGGAGCATGTAAACATACATATATTGCTGAGTCTTTTGAGGGATTGTGTACACAGCAGTGTTTGGAAAAGTGTCTAGTGCACAGAGGAGAGTGTGTTACTACAGAGTTTTGACTTATTTTCTATGTGTTCTGAGTGTGTTTTTATACTTTTCTAGTATCACTCAATTAAATGGGAAGCTTTTTATATCTTGTATGTTATAACTTTTGTACCCTTCTGTCATTGTATTCATCGTTTTTTTTTTGTCACAAACAAACCACATCCATACCCCGCACTTTTGAAAAGCTTGCTACGCCCCTGTTAAGACCTGAAGTGGGTCAGAAAAGGTAAAGAGATGCATCACGTTCAGCAGCGGCAGCTCTTAAAGTAATAGCAGCCAAATAATCTAATTACCCAGTTGCTGTGATTACTAAAAACTAAATAAAAAATGGAGAAATCAATAACTTTTGTAGCTTTAAGGATTCATCTATATTTAATTTAGAATGTTCGATACAATTATTCAATATATTTCTGCTGAAGGCCACAGGAACATATGACATTGATTATAATGGGTTTATGTGAAGATTGTTTTAAGTTGTTATTTTTAAAGTCTAATACATGTTAAAATTGATAGCTCTCAATTATACCGTAATGTTAAATATTAGAGAAAGAATTAAGTATTTCCAAGAGACATCATTATTGGTATCAGTTATACTCGTTTTCAGTCATAAAAAAGATGCCATTAAACAAATATTAACATATATATACTGTCTTTATGCTGTTTATACATTGAATTGAATATTTAAAGTACAATTATTGCAATGTAAACGTATATTTAAAAACTTTAAATTTAGGTGGGATTAATCGTGATTAATTTCAGAAAGCAATTATATATACATACACACATACAAACACTAATGCATATATATACTTTCTGCAAGGGGTATGCAAACTTATGAGCACAACTGTGTATGTATATATATATATATAAATTCTAAAACTTGTTTGGAAATAACAATTAAGATATCTACTGTCAGTTGTTTTTAAGTGTAAATAAAATCTCAATGTCTTTACCTTGATAAACAATTTTACTTGGATAACAATTTTTAAGAGGCGTTAAATGTAACCTTTTCTCTTATTTTTGGTGCATGATAGAAAGGGTTGCCAAATAGTGTGAAATGTTTCTGTATTGTCATGCACTGTAAATCTGAATCTTAAAAAATATTAAAATATGAATACAAAGATCACATTTCTAAGAACTTGGAAAATGAGTTTCTTCTCTTGGACAGAACGTGAACCTGGAACCAATGCTGAGTTTACACACTGGATCAGATGAAGCACAGACAGTCGACGCAAAACAAAACAAAGTCCAACTATAAATTGCACATCTTTTCAAGAAACTGTTTATGTTTTCGCTCCAGTATCATCCTTCAATAATGTCATTGCTTAAACAAAAAAACTCCTGATATTAGAGACGTAAGCAAACAGTTCTTTTCAGCAGGTCCGTTCTTGATTGAAGGTTAATGGTTGTTTACTGAGCAGTAGGGTTGGGTGCTTTTAAGGGTACCAGCCGAATGGCGTGGGTACTGCCAAGTACCCATTCACATTAAATCAATCGGTACCATATCATACTGTACACACACAGAAACATCACTTCAAACAGTATTGTGATTAAGAGCACTTTCTTTAGGTATTAACATCTCCGAGGACCTGACATGGACTGCACACATCCAAACACAGGTGAAGAAAGCCAGGCAAAGACTGTACCATCTGCGACAGCTGAGGAAATTCAGGGTCTCACCAGCTATCCTGAAGACTTTCTATTCAGGGGCATAGAAAGTGTACTGTCTCAGTGCATCTCAGTGTGGTATAATAATGCCACAAAACAGGACTGCAAAGCTCTGCAGAGAGTCGTGTGCTTAGCTGAGCGCATCTCAGGGTCTGCTCTCTCCTCTCTGCAGGACATCTACCTCAAAACACACACACACACACACACACACACACACACACACACACACACACACACACACACACACACACACACACACACACACACACACAGGGTCTGCTCTCTCCTCTCTGCAGGACATCTACCTCAAACGCTGTAAAAGCAGAGCTGCTAAAATCATCAAAGACTCGAATCACCCCGGTAACCATCTTTTCTGTTTACTGCCATCTGGCAGGCGCTTCAGGAGCATGATGGCAAAAACTGAGAGACTGAGGAGGAGCTTCTTCCCCCAGGCCATCAGGCTCCTTAACACAAACCCAGTTTTATAAACACTTACAAGATTCATTATTAACTGTAAAAAAACATTAATATTGTCATCATCCGTATTGCTATGTGTACATACCCAGTACAACCCTTTTGCACTCCCTCTCATTTATATTACTATTTATTAAGTCCTATTATACTGTTTTTGCACATCTTATCTGTTTTGCACTTTTTTTTTATTCTATTGCACATTTTACTTTTTATTTCTCTTTTTTACCTATATATATATATATATATATATATATATATGCTCTTGTGTTGTGTTACTTTTATTTTATTTTTATTCTTTTGCACTGTCCACTGAGCGGACCTGATTTGACTTACATTTCACTTCTGATTATACCCTGCATAATTTATTATGTGACGAATAAACAAACCTTGAACCTTACATGGAGCAAATATGAAAAACAAAATGCCATCGAATCGTTTCTGAAGACAGTCAGAATTGTCAGAGGTACATTCATATCATTGATATATTCATGTGAATAATTCCCTCCGCACTCTTTAAAAACCTCCCAGCTTTTCCGCTCTGCTGCTGTGCACACGTGACACTGCTACTGGGATCTTCCCATCCCCATCCGGAATGCTGGATCCCTGTCAAATTTCAAGCAACAACTGAAAACTCATCTCTTTCAACTCTACTTGACTACTTAAAAAAAAAAAAAATTTTTACTTTTTCAAAATCTTCATCTTTCTCTTTATCTTTCTCTCCTTCCCTTGCTAGCTTGTACTTATTTGAACAATGCCTGAGACTTGGTGTTATTGGCACTTCCTCTGTTTGTTTGCCTCTTCAAGATTAATCGCTTTATGTACTCCCCAATTGTAAGTCGCTTTGGATAAAAGCGTCTGCTAAATGACTAAATGTAAATGTACTGAAAACTGTGCTTTATGCTGGACAGTATTTTTGTGTTGTGAGAAGTTCAAATTGCAGTAATCGAATACGGATTTAATGATAATTAAAAAATGAAACGGTAATACTAAGCATCTGGAATTGTATTCAAACCAATAATCGTTACATCCCTACCACCTACGCCAGACTTCAGTCCTTTAACCCGAGCCGTGTTTAACATTGACTTCTGTTCAGTGAGCGGTTGTTAACGGAGCACTAACCGGGGCATTAAGCTGAAACCGTTGTCTCTGGTAAATATAGATTCACAGGACCAACTGAGCAAATCCCCGTATCAATGTTTCAACCACACAAAACGCTGAATCAAACTCCTTGCTGTTTTCTGTCAACTTCTGACTGATCCCTGCAGCTAATGCCTTTGCTCATTATCACTGACGATCGATGCGGGTAAAGCACTGCTCAACAGAGCCAAACCACAGCGTAACAGTACAACACAACGCTTCTCATTAGACGCCTAAAGGTCAATTACACCGAAGCAGTTGATGCAGTTCTTGTAATCAACATCAATTATGTTTAAATTTAGATACAAGGGAAAGAGTAAAAAAAATAATTGGTATTAATTAGGAATGATGATATTGGATTTTGCCGATATCCGATATACCGATATTTTGCCGATACCGATATATTTCCTTGCAGAGATTCTAAACATTATTATTACATTTTCGTAAATTTTTAACAAAAACATATTTGTTAGAATTAAATAAACAACAATGAAGTTGAGAGTACATTGAAAGCTTTGAACATAATTATAATATAAATCAACTATAAATCAATATTTTTTTTCATACAAATGATTTATTTCATTTAAAGATGTAATATTTGTAGATGGTCTAAAGCACTAAACATTCTGAAAATATTTCAAAGCTCATAATCTGTTTGAAAAAAGACACTTTAATAAATAAATCTAGGCTATATATAAATTATTTAATTTACAAGAGTCATGTTTGTGATTTTTTATTAATGTACACTATATCTTCTGACCTTTAAATCAAAATATACTCGTGGTTTTACGACATCAGTTACTGCTTTATTTAATCAGAAATACAATCTTAATGTTATTTGTGTATTTTACAGCGCCCCCTAGGGATTAAAACTCCTGACCTGACGGGTTTTAGGCCTAGTGACTGTTGAATCTATTGCGTCATTCTGTTCATGCATTCTCAGATTAAATGCAGCGATCAAAAACAGTAATTCGCTTCAAGAATGACCACGATGCTGACTTAACGCTAGCACATGCGAGTTATTCGTTTATCGGCAAGACATATCGGCATAATTGGACATATCGGACCGATACCGATATTTACATTCTATTATCGGCCGATTCCAATATTGTTGGAACTGCTAGTTTTAATGGTAAAAGATGGTAAAAAATACTACAGTAAGAAAACACAATTAAGATGCATATAATTCAATGTTGTGTAATTTAAGGGTTAAATAGTAAATTAACAGTTTTTTAATTAAATGAAAAAAATATATTTCAATTAACACCCGTTTGACAACTAACATTTTGCTGAAGCTCTGATAACCACAGCTACAATTTTTACTGTAAATTTAACTTTTTTATTTTAAACAATGCATATCTCATAATTGGACATATCGGACCGATACCGATATCTACATTCTATTATCGGCCGGTTCCAATATAGTTGGAACTGCTAGTTTTAATGGTTAAAAGATGGTAAAAAAATAAATATTTGAGATACATATAATTCCATGTTGTGTAATTATAGAGTAAAATAGTAAATTAACAGTTTCTTTAATTAAATGTATTTAAATGAACACCCGTGTGCGACAGCTAACATTTTGCTGAAGCTCTGGCAACCACAGCTACAATTTTTACTGTAAATTTCACTTTTGAATTTTAAACAATGCATATCTCCGGTCCTGCCACAAAGTAAAAAAAAAAAAAGTACTACCCTTTTGCTTTCATTCATTACACAATTTCATGGTCCAGTGGTGTGACAAATGAATTTTAAAAGCCCTCAAATAATATCTGTTTATAATAATACAACATTTTTTATAAAGGTTTTAGATGCAGTATATCACATCACAACAGCACATGTCAGCTCCCTTAAGGGTTCATTTAAACCAACTACATTCACTTGTTTGACCCTAAATACCTGGATAACTACAAGCAATTTTTGAGCATTAAAAGTTTTTCTTTTCACACAATCTTCAGGTTGGCTAAAAAAAAGCCAGTCATATTCTTTATTTGCAGTTACATGATTGTAAAACAACAAATAAATGCATAGCACTGCTTAAAACGACTTCTATAGATCATACAATACAATCAACATCTTTGGCACAAGTGTATATGAGCAATAAAACATGCATATCAGGCAGATATAAGTCATAACTCTCTATTCAAGCTCTGAATGTTTCCCAGTCATTAGCAACCCATGCTCTAACGAGCACATCATTACTGAGAAACAACATGCATGAATGTCTGAGAGAATCAGTGCTACCATCAACACTACCTGTTTGGATTTAATTGATGTTATGCTACAATTTATAAGGGAATAAGCTTGCATATTGATTTATCCTCATCTAAGTGCTTATGACAAAGCATCTCTCACTTCTCTGACAGGCCTGTATAATGATGCAGTGATGAAATACCTTTACTGTAGATGCAGATGCAATATCTGATGTACAGTAACAAGCTCTGATGAGACGATGCATTAGCTTCGCAAAAGCCTTTGAAATGTAAATGCTGTACATATCAAATATTGGAAAGTTATTAGAAAATTAAACAGCCAACCCATAGCAAATCAC
The DNA here is from genome assembly GCA_003573665.1 of Oxygymnocypris stewartii. Taxonomy (NCBI): domain Eukaryota; kingdom Metazoa; phylum Chordata; class Actinopteri; order Cypriniformes; family Cyprinidae; genus Oxygymnocypris; species Oxygymnocypris stewartii. The sequence continues at coordinate 198,014 of QVTF01001995.1, read as the reverse complement.
CTAATGAGAGATACACATTAAATCATATCATAGAAAACCAGCTGGGTGTACAATAAACAAACAAACCGGGTCAAATCAGCATGCTATGAAATCAAATACGATTAAACCAGACAGTTTCAAATCTTATTTTAAACCGTAAAATAAATAACAAATATGAAACATATGCATTTTAGAAGGAATGCATCATGTATTATACATATACACTTTTAACATTATATTATAACAGACACACACACACACACACACACACACACACAAACATTTTCATCTCATTACATTACATTGTTTTAAACATGCAAACTCTTGGAGCACAACATGTCAAATAAATTAATTAATAACTAACATATTTTTACATTCAGCCACCTATAATTTCCTCAAAGGGATTTTCATGAACATGCAGACTGTGCTTAAAAGGCCTGTGATAATCCAACAGTGATATTAACGATGCCAGCACACACACACAATCATCATACACAACTAAATACACGTCTGATTTCATCAACTAAGAGTTAAACAACCCCTAAAACTGTTCTAAACACAATTCAGGTGAGCACAAGCACAGCTCTGCTTTGACTCTGACACAATGATATGTACAGTGTGTCTCCAGTGTTTACTGTTACTTAGCGGACAGAGACAAAGGCTCACCTAGCGCTACATTGCATGTGTATATAACACACCGTTACGCGGCTCTTTAGGAACGCTACAGCACTAACAGCGGGTAATAAGGACTCGATGAGATGCGTGAGAACAGCGGGCAGACTCACCTCGAGCACGGCGCACAGCGTCAGCAGCACCGCCGCGCCATGGCGCGTCACTCGCTCCGGCATTTCTGCACCGAGTGAACGAATGCTGTCAGGACGGAGCTTCCATCGCATTAACGCGTGAATGTTCACAGCGGAAGCGCGAGCATGCTCGGTGTGTGTGTGTGTGTGTGTGTGTGTGTGAGAGAGAGGAGAGGACAGCTCGATCCGCGCTCGCGCAACAATGAAATGATTTCACAGCAGCGCACACAAACAGCTCAAGGCTTCTGTCTCATCCTCCCAAACCACAAAACTACAGTGCTTTACTACAACAACCGAGCGCGTGCTTTAAATAAAAAGAAGCATGTATTGATTTACAAAGCAGGCTAATGTTGCCTGCGCACACAACATATAATGAAAGTAAAACGTGTGAATTGAAGCGTTTGGATGTCTCTGCATCATAAAAAAAATAAAAATAAAATAGCATTTATAAAAAAAACATTCCATCGAATCATCCTAAAAACAATGTTTCACTATAGCAAGTTTGTTATATATGTACATGGGCGTAGGAAGTAAAATAAAGGTGGGTGGGTCCTCCCGGGGGGGGGGGGGGGGGGGGGGTTATATCCCCCCCCCCCCACTCTCCATCTTCTCCCCTCCTTGCTGAACGTGATTGATTTCGATAGATGCTATATTTACACAGTGCAATAGATATAGATAATATTTACATTGAAATCAAATAGCGATTGTTACTATTTACACTGTTTAAATGGCAAGATTATCAATTGTCTTATGAAATACGAGATATTATTATGAAAATCTGTCCATTTATTACTCCCATTATGACAATTCCTTTTTCAACATGTTGTCCCAACAGCAACACATTAATATGCTAATTAGATACAGTGTATAGTGTTTAATGGGGAAACCAGTTTATGGACATTTTTACACAGATATTGCATAAAACAAAATGATATATCAAATAATTTTGTTGTATATTGTATAACATAGTTGAAAATTATGCTTAAACAAAGTTTAGTATAAAAAATCCTGAAACCTAAATAATGATTTGTGATTTTTTTTTTTATCCCATTGTTTTTGTCTTTTTGATGTCGATTTGTGCCATTTTATGGTTTTATAGTCCCAGTGTCCTCTACACAGGGCATAGAAGAAAATATGATTTTTCATTTTTTTTCTTAGGGTCTAAACAATATAATGACATGAAAAAAATACTAAAGGGGGGAAGGTTGTCTCACGAGGATATAGAGTTAATGACTGAGCTCAATAACAGTGCCAGATCACTGAAACTCAACCTGATAAATGTACAAGATTCAAACACTCTGACCAACTTAATAAGCTTTATTCTGTCAGTAAAGCTTTGAGTTAATATTCAAGACGAGCTGAAATGATCAACATTAAATTCACAACAGAAAAGATCTTACACAAGATTCTTAAGCTAAATTGCATTTTTATCAAGATGTGCTCACATCACGACTGACATTTAACAATTTAACATTATGTCTAAATAAAGTATTCACACGCTGTCTACAGGAATGAAGACTCGTCTACATGACTTGATTTTGCAATAAATTCAGCGATCACAGAATCGCAAAATCCTGGAGGGACTGACTAGTAGTAGAGTATGTACTGAGTGAAGGCCCTTGCAAACTGAGTCCGGAATTTTCACGTTAAAAAATAAATACAAACTCTGAAACTTTTGTCAGTCATAAAAAAAATTAGGATCGGTTAGATTTTCTGTGTTTTCGCATCCGTAGCAAGGATTTTGATAGGAAAGGATCACGAATACGATAAAATGCATACGAACATTTCTGACTCAGTGTGCAAGAACCTTGAGTGTAATTAACTGCATCTGATAAAGCATTCATTATTCGGCTCGATCTCATATTCACAATAAAACATTACTTTGAATGTCCGCTGAGGAAAGCGATATCTTTCTCGTCCTTTCATCTGTTAATGCTGATTTCCGATGACAGCGCTACTCAGTGCATTTGTTGTTAAAAGTAAAAATAACTTCATTGTTTACAGCTCTTTTTAAGTCTCTTTCAATAAAAGTCTTTACTGCTGACTCACTCTTAAAAACAGTCTCTTGTCGCCATCTAATGGTGGAACAATGTTCCTGTGTGGCTCAGTGGTAGAGCATTGCGTCAGTTGCGCAAAAGGTTGTGGGTTCGATTCCCAGGGAACACATGTACTAATGAAAAATGTATAACCTGAATGCAATTGTAAGTCGCTTTGGATAAAAGCGTCTGCTAAATGCATAAATGTAAATGTAAACAATGTAACTTAAATCACCATCACGAACATACACAGTTTCCCAATACTAAATACTATTATTAAATACTACAATTATTTCTATAAATATTATTAAATAATTATTATTATTAAACAGCAGTAAATTCCCGAAGATCTGACCTAGGTGAGGCGCTCTCTCTACGGGTTCGTGAGCGCTGAACGGCCCTGCTCACATCTCCAAAAACATTTAAGCAAATTTTCAAATAGACGTTATTTTTATTAACAAACTGCATTTTTAAAGTCTCATAAATTAAATAAAAAACTCTTAAAACTACATTCCGTGACACAAAATCATTATTATTGATAAAATTATAGTGCATTTGGGTGTCCGCCATGACACTTTCATCCCTCATGTGTTCCTTGACCTAGTTTCTGTCTCTTGACTGTCAGTCAGTTCACCTGTGTCTAGTTAATTTAGTCGTAGTCCCTCATTGGTCTGTCTACTTATGTTCTAGTCGTTTCAGTTTGTCCTTGTCCAGTGTTAACGTTGCTTGTGTGTATTCCTATTCTACCCGCCTTTTTTGGATTACCTCTATGTGGATTTATTAAATACTGTTTACCATTATTCATCATCTTCGTGCATTTGTTGTACACCATACCGTGACAATATAAACAATAGAACCCTGCTTCAAAACACAATAAAAAATGTAATGGGTTTAATGGTTATAATGGGAATTGTATTGGTTTTAATAGAAACTATGATGGTGTCTACTGGTATGTAATGGTTTCTATTGGTGGGATGGAAAAATTCTTAAAACACAATACAAAAAGGGATTTTGTACTGTTTTACTGGAAAAAGCTAATGATGGTATTTTAATGGAAACCATTGGAATTTCTCCGATGGTTTCTATTGGTCTTCTATTGTTTTTTTTAGCAGGGAGAACGGCTTTCTTGGAATTTATTTATACTGTAAGTCTTGTATTAACATTTATACATTTTGCACCCATATAGACTCATAGGTTACTTTTGCAACTTTAGTTAAAAACAATTGAACCCTTTACCAGTATTCATGCTATTATCTGCATCAAGTGTGATAGTGATCCTGAATGAAATGACACTGAATGAGCGTCTGACTGAGGTTTTCTTGCCCTCCCATGTGCATTTACCAACCTCCGTTGCCATGGCAGCTGTCTTTATCAAAACAATGAACAGGAGAGAGATAGTATTTGTTTCATGGTGTTGTTCTTTCACTTAATTGGGTAGTCTCACTAATGACTGAGGCTCTAATGAGTTGAGATAATTTGCCATGATGACCTGAAGTTAACCTCTACTGTCTTATGTTGCCATGAGTTTGTGATGAGAAACTGGGAGAATCCAATTAGTTCTGTGGGCCGTGACTCAAGCTGAATGTCCTCACTGTCTGTCATTGTCTGTCCATGAAACTCAATCTCACATTCCCTGTTTTGCTTCTCTTAACCAGGGATGATGTAACATGATGGATGGGTTTGTGTAATACTGTCTTTCAAAAAAAGGCTTAACAATGACTCAGTGAGAGCCTTAAAATGTTGATCAACTTTATTAAAAACTATAATTACAGTTACTGTATTTGTGTGTAATTTTAATTCTGCATTATTTTCTAATTTGTCTGTATGTATTCATATATAGAAAGAAAACGCTAACTCACATACAACATTTTCAGAATATTCAATACAATAGTGTTTTTGCTTGCGATATAGTTTTTACTATTAAAAGGGTCATGAGCTGAGAAACCAAAATTATCTTGATATTTTGACAAATAAGAGGTCATTTTGCTATTTCAGAACTCAAAACTTTCGTGTTAGTATAAAAACAGCTTAGATTGAAGCCAGTTTGCCAAAACGACAGCTTGTGGAATGTTTTACTCGATTATGTAATAGTGTGGAAAAACCCCTGCCTTCGCAAAAGAAGATCACCGACTCGACATTGCTGCCTGTTTAGCCCCACCCTCCGAGTCTACCATGCTGTCTGTTTAGCTCCGCCCTCCGAGTCTACCATGCTGTCTGTTTAGCTCCGCCCTCCGAGTCTACCATGCTGTCTGTTTAGCCCCGCCCTCTGATTCTACATTGCTGCCTGTTTAGCCCCACCCTCCGAGTCTACCATGCTGCCTGTTTAGCCCCGCCCTCAGATTCTACATTGCTGCCTGTTTAGCGCCGCCCTCAGATTCTACATCACTGCCTGTTTAGCCCCGCCCACCGATTCTACATTGCTACCTGTTTAACCCCGCCTACCGATTCTACATCGCTGCCTGTTTAGCCCCGCCCTCCGATTCTACATCGCTGCCTGTTTAACCCCGCTCTCTGATTCTACATCACTGCCTGTTTAGCCCCGCCCACCGATTCTACATCACTGCCTGTTTAGCCCCACCCACCGATTCTACATTGCTGCCTGTTTAGCCCCGCCCTCTGATTCTACATTGCTGCCTGTTTAGCCCTGCCCTCTGATTCTACATTGCTGCCTGTTTAGCCCCGCCCTCTGATTCTACATTGCTGCCTGTTTAGCTCCGCCCTCAGATTCTACATTGCTGCCTGTTTAGCCCCGCCCTCCGAGTCTTCCATGCTGCCTGTTTAGCCCCGCCCTCAGATTCTACATTGCTGCCTGTTTAGCCCCGCCCTCAGATTCTACATCACTGCCTGTTTAGCCCCGCCCACCGATTCTACATTGCTACCTGTTTAACCCCGCCTACCGATTTTACATCGCTGCCTGTTTAGCCCCGCCCTCCGATTCTACATCGCTGCCTGTTTAGCCCCGCCCTCTGATTCTACATCACTGCCTGTTTAGCCCCACCCACCGATTCTACATTGCTGCCTGTTTAGCCCCGCCCTCTGATTCTACATTGCTGCCTGTTTAGCCCCGCCCTCTGATTCTACATTGCTGCCTGTTTAGCCCCGCCTACCGATTTTACATTGCTGTCTGTTTAGCCCCGCCTCTGATTCTACATCGCTGCCTGTTTAGCCCCGCCCACTGATTCTACATCGCTGCCTGTTTAGCCCCGCCCTCTGATTCTACATCACTGCCTGTTTAGCCCCACCCACCGATTCTACATTGCTGCCTGTTTAGCCCCACCCTCCGATTCTACTTATCTGCCTGTTTAGCCCCACCCTCCGATTCCACATCTCTGCCTCTTTAGCCCCGCCCACCTATTCGCGCACATAATGTGAATAACAAGATAGGCGAATGCAGGTCTATGCAAAAACCAAACGATAAATATCACTCTGAATACAACAATACGCTGTGCAGTGCCAAGTTGTGGAAAAACAGTGTTTCCAATTCTTTTCTTCTGATCCCAACATTAGGAAGGAGTGGTTGAACTTTATTTTTAATGAAGATCAAGACTGTGTCAGTAAGAACTTGGTCCTTTGTTCACTTCATTTTACCACTGATTTGTTTACAAATAAGGCACAATTCGATGCAGGATTTTCAGAAAGATTGAAATTAAAAGACAATGCTGTGCCCACTATATTGGATCCAACAATAATGTCGCAACACACAATTAAGTCACTATTGCTTTGTCGGTTTTTACAGATTGTTTGATATGAATTGAGTATTTATGCATTTTTAACCTAAATCACAGCAGCGTCTGTTTAATACAGTCTCTTCCGTCCAGTCTCGGTTTGACAATTATAGCAACCGAGTCTACTATCTGCCAAGCATATCCAAACAGAGGGGGATAAAAAACAGGACAGAAAATAGCCTATTACTTCTAAATTATAATGTTTTGATGTAAAAATCTTTATAACATTATAAGGGGACCACAGAGACCAGTACAAAATAATAAAAAAAAGGCATCGCTTTAAATATTTAGCAACCATATCAAGCTCTTCACAATTACGCATGCACCAGGATTGCCAAAAACGGAGGTGCTTGACATCGGGAAACTCTAGCAGCTGGAGACACTAATCACAGCAGCACAAGAACAAACACAGCGTGACAGGACACAACTAACAGCCTGTGGGATTTACAAATCCAGACAGACAAGCAAAGACTGGCAACCCAACACTGATCAGAAGGAAATAGCAGCGATGATAAATGAGGCATTCCTAACTTAGAGGGAAAGTTCACCAAAAAAGCTACATTTCTGCATCCCAGATTTCATCCAAATGGCACCCACGTCAATTCATGTTTTGAACCCAACACTGTTAAAAACAATTGCAATTTTAATGGCAGAAGACTGTAAAAATAGTCCAGTAAAACCCCATTAATTGGTTAACAATATATTCCCTTACATAAATTTCACATGTACGATCACAAAATCGTATGAAATATGCACAACACATTTCACATGTGAAACATGTTGTTTTGGAACATTTTCATGGCGTAAATGTGTGAAACCCATGTGACTTACTGCATATTTACGTCATGAAAAGGTTTGAAAACCACTTTTTGCATGTGTTCCACATATTTCACATGTAATTTTAACACGTGATTGTACATTTGAAGTTCATGTGGTTTTCTGATATACAGTGAGAGATTGTGACAAATCTAATGGGAGATTTTATTTAAAAACAACCTTATTTTATGCAGGGAAGTTCTGGCAACTACTGCTGCTTTTATTATTATTATTATTTTATACAGTGCATGGTTTGTCATTGTAAGGAAGCAAATAGTTGAGACTATATATTTCAGCAGTATTATATTTTTGGGAACTATGATGTGGCTATTGGAAAACCATTTGTTTTTCTTTTGCCCTTTAAAAAAACCCGCATCTTGACACAGTGAAATTACTTACTCAACTGTTGCCTGGTGGGGGGTGGCAAACAGCCAGTAGGTGTTTGTATAGTGATGTAGCTTAGTCACAGAAATAATGGCAGAACTTCAAATGGGGTGTTTCAAGAAAGTGTTTTTTGATGGACAGATTAACTCATTTTGATGTGGACAGCAGTCATTATCCTGTATACGTTTATGACATATTGCACTTTCATGTGCATGTGGGAGAGTTTGTGATATTTTATCTGCCCATAATTATCTGCCAAATAGAACCAAAAAATGTAAATAAACAAGCAAATGTAAGATCTATATGTACTGTAGGCGGTATTTCTTACTGTATTGTATTATTGTATTCTTTCATCTGTCCAGCAGGTTTGCTAAAAGCCCCTCTGCAGTCAGAGCACTGTGTTATTCCACACTGCCAATGCAAGAAATGCAAACATTTAACCTTTGAACTAAGCCTTCACTTAGATACAAGCTCATGTTGAGATGGGAACCTGGAGCCAAGCTGATGATAAATGAGTATTAAATTAAAACTGCGCAAAATGTCACAAAATAACATTACTCAAAGATGAACCAAGGCTTGACATTTTCTTAAACATTAAATCAGCAGACACAGCACTATTTCTCAGTCACTCTTCCCTCCTTTCTTGATGCAAGTAATGCTACAGATGCTGTGCTCCACTTTAACATACTGTCTAGACAACATCTGTCCTCTCATTCATGTCACCCTCTAACCCCTGACACCAAACCAAACGGAAAAGATGCTGCTCGTTAAAACACCCTGCTATCCTGAGCAGGTATCACTGCTCGCTTTTTATTCTGCCAAGGTCGCCACTGCAAAAGCATCAAATATTACAAGAGCAACAGCACTTCAGACACTCATAAACTGTAGAAGACATTCACCTCTGTACACCCTCTCCATGACATCTAATGACCACTTTTTCACAGACAACATCCATAAACAGTCAACTCTCAGCCCCAAAGTTTCACTCCCTGAGGATGAGGTCTCTAATTGTCTTCTCTCCAGTCATGCTATCACCTGCCCCCTTGACCCTATTTCTTTCAAGTCATTTCTTCCAGACTCCTACCTGCCCTCACACACATCATCAACACTTCACTCCTCACTGGCACTTTCACCACCACAGTCAATTAGGCTTGGGTAAAAGTAACTAATGCTAAGTCGTATATCCACAGAAAATGACAGATCAATGTCTCTCCACTTCTTCATAGCATCAACACTTGTGTGAGTTATTTGCAGCCAGAACTTTGCTTTCCTCTCACAGATCAACCAGCAAGACAACACTCCTTCAGGTTTCAAAAGCTTTCACTCAGCAGAAATCATCTCAGCAGAAATGTGACTGAAGCCAAGCATATTGTGAGAGGTATGTCTACGTCATCAGCCCTATCAATCTGCATCCTTTAAGTCTAATTAAACCTCCTAATAAACCTCTCCACACCGGGCCTCACAAGGTTTGAGTCCTACATCACAGGAATATACTTTAGGGGAGGGGAACTATATCTAATTCACTTAAATAGTTATGGTGTACCACAGGGTTCGGTGCTGGGCCCCCTCTTCTTCTCAAAATACATAACAATGCTGGTACCCATGTTGTCTGTGAACACTCAGTCCTGTTAATGGTCTCAATCACTTTCACACAAAACAAATCTTTAATATTCTTTCAACAGATTGAACAGGTTAAACAGACTAACAGATTAATGTTTGCTGAATAAGTTATGTTATTAACTTTTAAGTAAATTAGCTGTTGCTGTGGCTAAAAGGGAAATTGTGTATATGTCTGTATCCCTTCATTGTAATACAGTCATATCTTCTCCATTATAAAATTGATGCCATATGCTTACAAACACAGAACTGGGATTCTCTAATTTGCAGAAAATAACTGACTCATAGAGGGTTCTGTCATTTAATTCGAATTAAATTAGCATAGAAGCACAGATGTACCAGCACTAAAAGAATCCCAGTCTAATGAAGATCAATGCTTCCCTGAATATTTGAACATGATGAGACCAGTTATTGACTAGGACATCCCTAATGAGAGGAAACTCATTACAGAATGATAGAAAGGCCTGTGAATACAAATAATGGTCAGGACAACATTACTGATGGTGTATAATAACAAATGATAATGAACTATGTATGATGGCATTACAAGCACACATAATACAATAAACCTACTACCAGCCAAGAAGGTCTATTATCATTCTTGTTTATGGCTCTAAACAAACGAAGCAACAGAAAGTGTTCTAATAGCGCAATATAATTACAAGCATGCATCTGTGGTCATAAGGGAATGTGGCGGACATTCTAGAAAGCTGACTCAGGCTCCTCGGGGATGTAGAATATTGTGACGGCATGCAGAGAAGCTGACGCAGCACACTGCTGCCACAAGTTACAACTAAAAAGCCATTAGTGAAAACCACCAATTCCAATCCACATCCACAGGGAAAGAAAACAACCTGTCCTGCACCCTGTGGCTGCTAATTTATCTCCAACATGTGGAAGGTATTCAACATACTGAAAGAAACCCCGATATAGTCATACATTGAATAACTCATTCAGTAATGATACTATAATACACTCACTCATTGACTGATTTTCAATATGCATTATCAATTGCAAATTGAAATTTTACAAGTCATTACTTTATGGTGAATGGTACAAAACTCAGTGAGCTTTATGGCAGTCACTATGTGGGGCAGTCACCCACCCACAAAATTGGGGACTTGATTTGAAAAAGCTAAATGGTCATTAAAAAAAAATGTCACACTTGTGTTGTTCCCAATCAAAAATGACCACCATTAGAAATAAATGGGAAATAAGCCAAAATATGAAAATACAGAGATGTTTTTGTCTGTAGAATCTACAAAGTCACAATGCAGAAACAAGTGCACAGCAATGAAGGAGTGACAAAACTTAAGCAATTATGTCTGAAAACACCAAGAGTTGTTACATAAATTCATATTTTTATTTACATTTCATCATTTTGCAGATGCTTTTATCCTAAGCGACTCAGTCTAATGAACTCCAACACAGTAATTGTAGCAAAGGTTTTTGACCTACATTACATAACAATATAAGACTTTAATGTCTAACTTCATCCACAATGTTTTCGCCTTTACTGGCAACATCAAAGCTTTATTTACTTATTGAATAGTCTGCATTTCATATGTCATCGCTAGGATGCACATCAGAGCTGTATAAGGATTCAACAAGCACTGTAACATGTGTAGACATTGCACTGTAAATAGCTAATTATAAAGATATACATCATTCTGACAGAGTTAGCCTAAATGCATTTTTGATTGAATCCATCATGTTTTATTTAAATTAAATCGGGGGTATTAGATTAATGCCGATCCATTTCTTTTATTTAGATTTTATATTATTTTAATATAGCTATTACAAACATTTTCAATAATAATAAAAACAACCATTACATTTATATTAAAACTTTACCTCACTAATAACGCTTCAATCGGGTCAAATATATGTTTTATTAGTTGCTTGTCATACTATTGTCCATCTATATCCAGGGATTTCACTTATTTAACACACACAAAATAGAAGCGTAATAGCGTAGAATATATATATATATATATATATGAATGCTATCACAGATGATTTTCTTTGTTTTTTTTCCACAAGGTACAACAAATCTGCCTCAATTCAATGGATTTTAAATACTTTTGCTCTATTTTTAAACTAAACTAATGCATTAATTGAAAAATTATATAAATATTATTTTATCATTTTTTTAATTTCTTATGAAAATAGTCCATAATTTAGCTATGAATATTAATTAATGACATGAAATACACTCAAAATTTAAAATCTTAAAGACAAAACATTATTGAAATATAATATAGTATATTTCACAAAAATAAAATTATTACACGAATATTTCCTCCGGTCAATTTTTACAGCAAACGCAATTTTACCGTGTCTCCCATATGAACAATGCCACAGAGGGTAAAAAATGTATTTTGTACACATGGTAAATCTCTAAATCATGCTTATGTATGAGTATAATATTTTCCAGTGCCTTGTCACTTCAATATCCCCATTCTTGCTTTTGTGTTATTTAATAACCATATTCAATATTCCATAGAAATATATAATTTTTCATATTAATTTTTTTTAAAGTAAGAAAAATGTAATAAAAAAGCAGTAGTAGTTTAAATTCACTTGCTGTCTGTAAAGAATACTAATAATAAAGAGTAAAATAAACTGAAATACAGCTCAGATGTGCATGTAACAGCTAATCAGAGCTCAGCACACACTGGCGATGCAGGAGTTCAGATTCCCGAATCTAACCGGCTGCTTTAGTGGCTTACACAGTAACTGCACTCGGATCCAGCAATCATTTCTGTATAAATCTGACAGCTCAGGCATATGCCGTGTCATACGGAGAGGAGAGGGATATTTACATGCATACAGAACACTTTCAAGCAAAAGCATTTTGAGATGACTCTAAATCTCCATTTAAAAGCGTTTCCCTGCTTCCACTGTAAGCAATCTATCATTTTCTGTCGTTCCCAGCAATGTGAGCACCAGTCGCTATATAGCAGCTGTGCTGATTCATGTCCTGTGATGATAGTGATGATGTTTTCATTGTAGTCAAAAGCAGTGAAACTGAAATATATATATCATATCTCAGAATGCAGAGTTAGACTCATTCAACCGCGTCAGGCGTTTTTGCACCGGCAACACCATCAAGTCTAAAAGCTTCTAATAGAGGCAACACAGTAAAAGTTTGTTCTTTGTTAAAAGGCACAGGTACATCATTTTAAACAACAAAACACCACATTATGAAGCAATTTATTCATAACTAACTATTTCATAATTCTATCCATCCATCCATCCATCCCTCCCTCCCTCCCTCCCTCACTCCCTCACTCCATCCATCCATTCCCCTTATCCTTTCACTCATCCATCCATCCATCCCTCCCTCCCTCACTCCATCCATCCATTCCCCTTATCCTTTCACTCATCCATCCATCCATCCCTCCCTCCCTTTTTTAACATCCTTCTCACACGTTTTATCTGCTTACACACGTTTTCAAAACATTGCCTCGTTTTTTTTTACTTTACACAAATCCAAGAATTGCACACAAAATGCTAAACACCTCTCATATCTTGCAAAACGAAGCGCTGCATTCAAAACATCTCAAACACGTCTCAAAATTAGCAAACATAAATATGAATTCGTGTTAGATTTGTGTGTGTTACATAGAGCACCGTGTTGTGTTTTGCTAAGCGTTTTATGAAGTTAAAAACCGAGTCAAAGGCTAAGAATTAGTGTCTGGTTTTTGTGTGTACGCAGTTGGAAAGATCTATACGCAGAGCTCACAGAAGAATATCTGCTGCGGATGAAATATGCCACCTAGAGGATGCAATTATTTAATCAGACAGAGTTCATGTTCTCAGTATCTTCAGCATCTGTCTGTGTAATCGTGTCGTTTCACATAACAGCAGCTAATAATGGGTTGTTTACGAGTCCCGAATCCCCTCCAACACTATTTGTGTAGAAAGAAACAATGAACAACAGAAAGGTAAAGCAAACTAGTGACAGCTGCTCTTAACCCAGCATCAGCGTCAGCGGTCAGCTCAAAATGATTACTGTTTACCTTCAAGATTCAGGACCTGAATCACCACGCAGCCAAAATCATATTAATATGGAGAAAAGGAGACAATCTTTATTACATGCATCCCTCTAGTGGCCACATTTACTATCGTGAAAAACTCCTGTCTAAGAGAGACGTGGAGGGCGGGACTCTTATAGCAGTAGTTCTTATTAAACATGTCATATTTGTGTCATGAATCTATATGAACTTTAAATTATTTGATTCGAGACAAATGAAGCACTCAAATAAAGTAAGCCTATGTAAAATCAAGATGATTCTTATTTTAATTCACCGCTCTAAATTAATAAAATCTTAAAACTGCATTTTTATAATATGTGTCCCTGCAGCACAGAAGCAGTCATAAGCAGCACAGCTATATTTGTAGCAATAACAACAAAACATTGTATGGGTCAAAATTATACATTTTTATTTTATATCATATTTAAGATCATGTTCCATGAAGATATTTACTACCGTAAATATATCACAACTTAATTTATGATTATTAATATGCCTAAGACTACAGTTGAACAACTTTAAAGATGATTTTCTCAATATTTCGATTTTTTTTGCAGCCTCAGATTCCAGATTTTCAAATATTGTCCAAACCATACATCAATGTAAATATTATTAGCTTTCAGATTATGTTTAAATCTCAATTTCAAAACATCGACCCTTATGACTGGTAAGTCCATATTGAGTACATATTATGTGTAAAATATTAATAAAATCATTTAGGACATCAAGAAAAAGCATATTCAGCTCATAAACTACTGTCCGTAGATTAAAACTGTAAAAGTAGATGCACCAAATATATTAAGCCTATGATTCACACCCTTCAAAAAAACAAAACATGACTTTCTTTCCCATTTAATGCATAACTAGCCCTCTTCTCTCTCACCACACGAATGACATCCAGAGCACAGATCATCAGACCGATGGCAGAAGAAATCATATTTTCTGTGTGCATACACGGTAAGAGTCCGAGTTCACTACGGTTTATTTCTCCATCTGGAACACGTTCTTCACCTCTGACCTGCATTGAGAGGATAACATTAGCTCTAAAAGCCCAAGGACAGCGATCAATATGTGCAGTTACCTTCCAAGAACAGATTTCTGAGAATAACCTTTCAGACAAAGATGTTCTTTAAACTCAGAAAATAGACACGTAACTTTCCTCTTTACTAAACCTTTGCACAAGTGCAAAAATGTACACAGAAAGACAAGTTAAGCTAACATTATAACTATAAGCTTAATTAATGCATTCGCTGTGCTTCTGTCTACATCAGTTACAATAATTCATGAATTCAAGCGAGACACAAACCACTGTCACAGTGGCATCGCTTGAGGACAGAAACGAAGCTTTGAATCAATTAAAACAATTGCTTCACATTATGATTCAATGTTTCGAAGAGCTGGTGATATGACTTTTATTCATTCTCAGGATATTTATTCTTGATATCAAAAAATCAATTTGTACTAGTTCTTGATATCTACAATTTAATTGTCACTAGTGATAATGTTAATTTCTGGTATCATGAATGTGATTGTTACTAGTAACAAAAGTCATTTTAGATATCATAAATTACCCCCCCCCCCCCCCAGTCGTTGATATCAGAAATACATGTTCAGATATCAGACTAGTGACAATTCAATTGTTGATATCAAGAATATACATTTTTACTAGTTGCAATCTAATTCCTGATATCAATATTTGGCATTTTAACAATAAAATTGAACGTTTGATATCAAGAATTCATATTCTGTGAAGGAATAATAGTCAAAACGGCTTGCCATAGCACATATGCATAAAATACCTTTTACAAACCAATTGTAATGTTTGATCTATTATGTGCAATATATTAAATGCACACAAATCATCTTAAACCATTAGATGTGTGAAGTGTCTGTATAATATAAGTTATTTATTGATGAAATTGTAGGGCTTGTTTTGTTTGTTTCATGAGAGCTTGGTTAATCAGGCAAATATGAGATTATCTAACTGCAGATTTGACTATAACGAGTCATTACAATGTCTACAAATTGATTAAACTGATCTGTGATCAGGGAGAAAGCATCACTACCAGCGAACAATTGAAATTTGGAACAGTTTCATGAACTTCACGAGTGAAGCATCGTTTAGTGAGATCACGTGACTCCGAAAGAAATGATTCGCTAAGGTTTAAACAGCAGAGGTTCGCATGCGTCCATCTCTCAGTGTGCTGTTTACTAGGTGCTACTCGACCGAGATCAAATATCATTGCATCCTCGACTCTCCATCGGAAGTGATGAATAACCTCGGTTGGATGTTTGTCGGATTTTTAACCCCTGATTCCAGTTTTTTTTTTTAAGAAGAATGAAATATACTGTAAATGTTTTCTGCGTGATGATTACATTATCATTAGGTGCTCGTTAATACACTACATTGTACAATACACAACCTTCTAATGAAAGGTTTGACTACTTTAGTAATTTCCATGAGTACAAATCTTAACGTTTAAGCATATAATGATATTCTAGGGAATCTAATTGTATAGCAACAGTTTGGACAGAACTCTTTTCTATTCTAACATGACAGTGTCTCTGTGTATAAGACAAGAATCAAAGAGAAATGATGATTCAGTCAGTGTGGAAGAACTTGACTGGTCTGCAGAAAGCAGCTGAACACCTCTGGTGTGACTTTAAATGAGCCACAAACTCATCACCAAACACTAATGACTTACATTCATTATATGGACAAAAGTACTGGCACCCCTTCTTTAGAAGATAAACCATATGTACAAGTAATTGGTGTTTGGTGATGAGTTTTTGGCTCAAGGTCTGCATTAAAAACCTTTCATAAGAAGGGGGTGCCAATACTTTTGGCAATATGGTGTATCTTTTTTCACTGCATCAATATGAGCAAAGGCAGTGCATCATAAACACACGTGCCAACCAGTGTTGGGCTAGTTACTCAAAGAATGTAATATATTACTCATTAGTTACTCCTTTCAAAAGTGCTATTGTTACTGATTACTTTCTGGCAACAGTAATTAGTCACACTACTAGTTACATTACTGTTCCTACGGAAGTTATAACTATGTATCTTCTACATAAAATTATTCTAGAATGTTACTAACAACATATTTCTGCCTCATCATTTGACCAAAATCCCCATTATTAATTATGACAAACACTCAACAGTGATTAACAGTGACATTCAAGTAGAAGTGTTGTATGCATTTCATTAATTGTCATGTGAAGCTATTATCTGTTATGATAATACTTCATTATGTATTTAATCAAATCACATATGCTTGCAAGAAACGGTTTAATTTTCCAAAAAATATATGTTTAATTATAGTACTATAATGCAGATCAGAGGGATGTAAATCCAGCGTAAAATAATACACAATAATAATTTTTCCTAAATCAATAATGCAATATTTAAATCAGCCAAATGTAAGTTTTTCCATATTCCAAGCTTGCCGGCTGCATTTGCATTGAGTCGTGAAAATTATGGAAAATATCCATAATTATTTGATTGTTGGATTTTAAATCAGCAGGTTTGAGGCCTCAAAAGTAACCAACTAAGCTGTTTTATGGATGATACCTGTAATATTACACAAAGTAATGTTATTACAGTAACTAGTAGCCCAACACTGGTGCAGCAGACCCGGATCATGTCTGTAGATGGCAGTAAAGCACCGTGGACGAGGCAGGTGAGAAGCAGGTCATTTACAGATAACGAGACTTCGGTTTATCACCATCCTCATTTTGATTGGCTACCAAACAGCAGAACATTTTAATTAGAGTGTCAGCATATTTAAATCTGTGCATGAATAATTAACTCCTCAGTGCTGTCTGTGCACGCGCATGTTAATGCAGTACCGCTATACAATCCTCAGTCAATATTTGTAGTGATGCATTTGATCACAAATAGGTTAATTTGGGATTTGTGGTGGATCGTGATCTTTTAATATTGAGAGCGATGCGGATGGCAAATACAGAAGCAGCATTCATTTCCCTTTCATGTGTTTTCAGTTGCGCTGATGCTGTGCAAATATTCAGTCTTACCTCATTTATTCTGCATTAGTGGAGAACACATGTGTGCGTTTGGACAGACAGCAACAATAATAACAGTGCAAGAAAGTCTCGGACGCACGTTATTGGCTCAGGGTTATTAGGGGGCGTGTCTTTCTCTCTGTGATGTCATCAGGTCTGTCCGTATAAGGAGTCTGCAGTCACACGCACTATGGCTTATGTCATGATTTATCAAGTTATATTTTCAAATCAAGCCATTCATTTTTCCGGAGGCAGTTTTGAAAATCAGGTAAGAGCCAACATACATTAATCTTGCATGCATTTTTATCTCTGTGCTGGTTAAAACTAATCATTTCTTTAACAATTTGTAAGAATTTTTTGTTTCATTAATTTTAATTTAAAGTGCTGAGATTTTTGCTAAATTTATCTGAATTGATATAAAACTATACTAATGGTTAATTAAATGCATGTATTTAAATTCTATGCTGATTATATTATGTTTAAAATACTTAGAATACACCCTCTATAGGGCAGGTCATCCATTATGATCAGATCCTTAACACAACATTGCTGTATTTTATCTTGCATTATTATTATTAATATTGTGTAATCAAATGCATGTTCCAATAATAAAACAGACAGGATTTGTAAAGTATGAGAGCAGAGAGAGAAGTGCATTCTTATGGAGAGACCAAACCTGTACTTACGAAGAGTGCAACATCTGTCATTTAACAGCTCAACCTATTTTAGTACCTTTTCTTGTATATTCTGAGTAAAAAATGTCTAAAACGTCTTCTGACTGAAGCCCACACATGTCCATCTTGTCACTATGCAACTGAAACACAAAGCAGAAAGGCTATTCTTCATATATGCATACTGCTACTGAAATATGCTTCTGGTTTAGAAGAAATTGCATTGTCAACACCTTTTGTTATATATAAAAAATGAGTTTACAGCTTCACTGAATGCTGGTGCGATGTGTTAAAGATGCACTTGTGTGTTGTTTATGTAGCCTAAGGAGTTGAGGTTGAATGGCCTGATTTAAAGGCTTCTGACAGTCCGTGGGAGAATATCTACCCGGATGTTGTCCTTAGATGCCAGTCAGGGATGCACGCACACATCTGAGTTCATACGTTTGCAGTAATCTCTAGGGTAAGTGAGTTTGTGGTCAAGCGGTTTGTTTATTGCTTGCTAAAAAGTGCGCCGGCCATGCTCAGTAGAGTAGAACATACCTAGCTGGATCGGGACCGGCACAGTCACGCAGGACAGACGTATACAGAGAGCCTGACAGTAATTGATCTGTCTGATGCATCGATGCACTTCATTGATCAGGAGCTGTAGATCCGGGAAACAAGGATTGCATTGCTCTCTCAGAACCACAAACTTCTCATTAGCTTCATTTCAGACGCTTCTCTTAAAATAGGAAATAACATGAATAAAAGTGAACATAGATAACGGATTAGACAATGGTTATAGGAAATGTTCACAGAGAAATTTAAATTCATATCAATATTTACTCTATTATGAATTATAAATAAATAAATAAACGATTTACTGAATGAATGAATAAATAAATAAATTAAATAACTGAATTACTGAATGAATAAATAAATACAATTAATTAATTACAGAATGAATGAATTAATAAATAAATAAATAACTGAATTACTGAATAAATACAATTAATTAATTACAGAATGAATGAATGAATAAATTAAATAAATGAATTACTGAATGTATGAATGAATGAATAAATACAATTAATTACAGAATGAATGAATGAATGAATAAATAAATGAAATAAATGAATTACTGAATGAATGAATAAATAAAATAAATGAATTACTGAATTAATAAATAAATAACATAAATGAATTATTGAATTAATGAATGAATAAATAAATAAACTAAATGAATTACTGAATGCATGAATGAATGAATAAATAAATTACTGAATGCATGAATTAATAAATAAATAAAATAAATGAATTACTGAATGAATGAATGAATAAATAAATAAATGAATAAATGAACAAATGATTAAATTTAGAAATAAAGCCATTTATCAAAATATCTCTTTTCAACATGAGATAGAAAGTCACACAGGTTTGTAACGGCATGAGTAAATGAAGAGAACGTATGTTTTGGGGTACACCCATACATTTTTATGAAAACAATATTAAGAATAGTATTATTATTATATATAATATTATTTTAGCCTTGGTCTTGAGAAATTTTGTTCATAAAATGATATGTGTGTGTTTATATATATATATATATATATATATATATATATATATACACAGTATATTGCAAAAAGAATGTAAGAAAACTAAGACCTATGCAAAGGTCTCAATATAAATTAGTAAAGCAATTTCAATTAAGGAATTCCTTTCTTAGTTTGCCAATAAAATTATAAAGTAAAGTAAAATATTGTGTTTTAAGATGTGCATTTCTAGACACCCCAACTCAAAGTATAAATAGAGTGAAGTTTGGGACACACTCCTAGCATACGCCCTTGTCAAAGAGATGCTGCATCTGTCTTATTAAAGCAATCTAATAGAAATGGCCTCTTCCACAGTGAACAACATGAAAGGCATCTGGTGCAGGCAAACACCAGCACTGACCAATCTGTGGCACACTCACACGGTCCTGACTGATGAGGGCACTTTGATCCAAACTACATGAAAACAAGCTCTTCATCCGATCAGTTAACTATAGTGCAGATGCATGTTTAGCTCACCGATGCTGTTTGCAGGAAACTAGAGTTCAGACTAATTTGAATAATGTGAATCTGGTAGCTGTTTAACTGAACATTAGTACAAACCAATGGCGTTTGAGAACCTAAAACATGTTTAATAGTCAGAAGCCAGGGACATGGGAACGTGTTGAACGCGATGGGCAATTCACAAGAGATTTCCCATGGCTGGCTTCGAAAGGGTGCTGTTTTTGAGATTCTTGACTACTGAGTGCAGATTTTACGCAGTACCTCAACTCCCATTGAAACCTTAACTTTGCGTGTTTTTATGTAAAAAAAAACCAAAACATTGTTTTATCCTAAATCCATTAAAGACGTGCCATGAAAGCATGTTTTTGGCAGATTCATTCCTCACATGAATTATCTTCACTCCTGCTCATGTCTTTGGATGTCTAATGTTTTGCTTGTTCTCAATGAATGAATGAATGAATGATGCATTTAAATAGAGATTTATTATGTATTGCTGTACACCCAAATCATGTGGGATGGGGGGGGGGGGGGCTCTCCTCAACCACCACCAGTGTGCAGCATCCACTTGGATGATGCGACAACTGCCACAGGACAACGACGCCAGTGCGCTCACCACACACCAGCTACAGGTGGAGAGGAGAGAGGGTCATAGAGCCATTCAAGTGTGTGCGCTCACTACACACCAGCTACAGGTGGAGAAGAGAGAGAGACATAGAGACAATCAAGTGTATGCGCTCACCACACACCAGCTACAGGTGGAGAGGAGAGAGAGTCATAGAGCCAATCAAGTGTATGCGCTCACCACACACCAGCTACAGGTGGAGAGGAGGAGAGGTCATAGAGCCAATCAAGTGTATGCGCTCACACACACCAGCTACAGGTGGAGAGAGAGAGAGTCATAGAGCCAATCAAGTGTGTGGCTCACACACACCAGCTACAGGTGGAGAGGAGAGAGAGACATAGAGCCAATCAAGTGTATGCGCTCACCACACACCAGCTACAGGTGGAGAGGAGAGAGGACATAGAGCCAATCAAGTGTATGCTCACCACACACCAGCTACAGGTGGAGAGGAGAGAGAGAGACAATCAAGTGTATGCGCTCACCACACACCAGCTACAGGTGGAAGAGAGAGAGACATAGAGACAATCAAGTGTATGCGCTCACCACACACCCAGCTACAGGTGGAGAGGAGAGAGAGGACATAGAGACAATCAAGTGTATGCTCTCACCACACACCAGCTACAGGTGGAGAGGAGAGAGAGCATAGAGTCAATCAAGTGTATGCTCTCACCACACACCAGCTACAGGTGAGAGGAGAGAGAGATAGAGTCAATTCAAGTGTATGCTCTCACCACACACCAGCTACAGGTGGAGAGGAGAGAGAGACATAGAGACAATCAAGTGTATGCTCTCACCACACACCAGCTACAGGTGGAGAGGAGAGAGAGACAATCAAGTGTATGCTCTCACCACACACCAGCTACAGGTGGAGAGGAGAGAGAGATAGAGTCAATCAAGTGTATGCTCTCACCACACACCAGCTACAGGTGGAGAGGAGAGAGAGACACAGAGACAATCAAGTGTGTGCCCTCGCCACACACCAGCTACAGGTGGAGAGGAGAGAGACATAGAGACAATCAAGTGTATGCGCTCACCACACACCAGCTACAGGTGGAGAGGAGAGAGAGTCATAGAGACAATCAAGTGTATGCTCACCACACACCAGCTACAGGTGGGAGAGGAGAGAGAGTCATAGAGACAATCAAGTGTGCGCTCACCACACACCAGCTACAGGTGGAGAGAGAGAGAGACATAGAGCCAATCAAGTGTATGCGCTCACACACACCAGCTACAGGTGGAGGAGAGAGAGAGTCATAGAGACAATCAAGTGTATGCGCTCACCACACACCAGCTACAGGTGGAGAGGAGAGAGAGTCATAGAGCCAATCAAGTGTATGCGCTCACCACACACCAGCTACAGGTGGAGAGGAGAGAGAGTCATAGAGACAATCAAGTGTATGCGCTCACCACACACCAGCTACAGGTGGAGAGGAGAGAGAGAGTCATAGAGCCAATCAAGTGTGTGCGCCACCACACACCAGCTACAGGTGGAGAGGAGAGAGAGTCATAGAGACAATCAAGTGTATGCGCTCAACACACCAGCTACAGGTGGAGAGGAGAGAGAGTCATAGAGCCAATCAAGTGTATGCGCTCAACACACCAGCTACAGGTGGAGAGGAGAGAGAGTCATAGAGCCAATCAAGTGTATGCGCTCACCACACACCAGCTACAGGTGGAGAGGAGAGAGAGACAATCAAGTGTATGCGCTCACCACACACCAGCTACAGGTGGAGAGAGAGAGAGAGTCATAGAGCCAATCAAGTGTATGCTCTCACCACACACCAGCTACAGGTGGAGAGGAGAGAGAGTCATAGAGCCAATCAAGTGTATGCGCTCACCACACCCAGCTACAGGTGGAGAGGAGAGAGAGTCATAGAGCCAATCAAGTGTATGCTCTCACCACACACCAGCTACAGGTGGAGAGGAGAGAGAGTCATAGCCAATCAAGTGTATGCTCTCACCACACACCAGCTACAGGTGGAGAGGAGAGAGAGTCATAGAGACAATCAAGTGTATCGCCCACCACACACCAGCTACAGGTGGAGAGGAGAGAGAGTACAGAGTATCAAGTGTATGCTCCACCACACACCAGCTCAGGGGATAAGAAGAGAGAGCAGAGAGAGACATAGAGACAATCAAGGCTATGCTCTCACCCCACACCGCTACAGGTGGGAGAGGAGAGAGGATAGAGTCAATCAAGTGTATGCTCTCACCACACGCCAGATTACAGTGTGGAGAGGAGAGAGCGCATAGAGCAATCAAAGTGTATTCTCTCACCACACACCAGCTACAGGTGGAGAGGAGAGAGATCGTAGCGTCATCAAGTGTATGCTCTCACACACACCGCTTAAGGTGGAGAGGAGAGAGAAGACACAGAGACAATCAAGTGTGTGTGCCCTACCCACACACCAGCTACAGGTGGAGAGAGAGAGATTCATAGAGACAATAAGTGTATGCGCTCACCACACACGCCGCTACATGGGAGAGGAGAGAGAGACAATCAAGTGTATGCTCTCACCACACAACCAGCTACGGTGGAGAGGATGAGAGAGAGAGGACAATCAAGTGTCTGCTCTCACCACACACCAGCTACAGGTGGAGAGGAGAGAGAGTCATAGAGCCAATCAAGTGTATGCGCTCACCACACACCAGCTACAGGTGGAGAGGAGAGAGAGAGTCATAGAGCCAATCAAGTGTATGCGCTCACCACACACCAGCTACAGGTGGAGAGGAGAGAGAGTCATAGAGACAATCAAGTGTATGCGCTCACCACACACCAGCTACAGGTGGAGAGGAGAGAGAGTCATAGAGCCAATCAAGTGTATGCGCTCACCACACACCAGCTACAGGTGGAGAGGAGGAGAGAGAGTCATAGAGACAATCAAGTGTATGCGCTCACCACACACCAGCTACAGAGAGGAGAGAGAGAGAGAGAGTCATAGAGCCAATCAAGTGTATGCTCACCACACACCAGCTACAGGTGGAGAGGAGAGAGAGAGTCATAGACAATCAAGTGTATGCGCTCACACACACACCAGCTACAGGTGGAGAGGAGAGAGAGAGTAGCAAGAATCAAGTATGCTCACCACACACCACACAGGTGGAGAGGAGAGAGAGTCATAGAGACAATCAAGTGTATGCGCTCACCACACACCAGCTACAGGTGGAGAGGAGAGAGAGTCATAGAGCCAATCAAGTGTATGCGCTCACCACACACCAGCTACAGGTGGAGAGGAGAGAGAGTCATAGAGCCAATCAAGTGTATGCGCTCACCACACACCAGCTACAGGTGGAGAGGAGAGAGAGTCATAGAGCAATCAAGTGTATCGCTCACCACACACCAGCTACAGGTGGAGAGGAGAGAGAGTCATAGAGCCAATCAAGTGTATGCGCTCACCACACACCAGCTACAGGTGGAGGAGAGGAGAGAGACATAGACAATCAAGTGTATGCGCTCACCACACACCAGCTACAGGTGGAGAGAGAGAGAGAGACAATCAAGTGTATGCGCTCACCACACCAGCTACAGGTGGAGAGGAGAGAGAGTCATAGAGACAATCAAGTGTATGCTCTCACCACACACCAGCTACAGGTGGAGAGGAGAGAGAGTCATAGAGCAATCAAGTGTATGCGCTCACCACACACCAGCTACAGGTGGAGAGGAGAGAGAGACAACTACAGAGACAATCAAGTGTATGCGCTTCACCACCACACCAGCTACAGGTTGGAGAGGAGAGAGAGTCATTAGACAGTACAATCAAAGCTGTATGCGTCTCACCCACACACCACGCTTACAGGTGGAGAGGAGAAGAGAGAGTCATAGAGTCAATCAAGTGTATGCGCTCACCTACACACCACGCTACAGGTTGGAGGAAGAGAGAGGAGAGACATTAGAGAACAATCAAGTGTATGCGCTCACCAACACACCAGCTACAGGTGGACGAGGAGTATAGAGTCATAGAGACAATCAAGTGTATGCTCTCACCACACACCAGCTACAGGTGGAGAAGGAGAGGAGAGAACATAGAGCAGATCAAGTGTTGTGCTCTCACCACAACACCAGCTACAGGGTGGAGAGGAGAGAGAGACATAGAGTACAATCAAGGTGTAGTGCGCTCACCACAACAACCAGCCTACAGGTGGAGAGGCAGAAGAGAGTACCCACCACAGAAGCCAATCAAGTGTACTGCGCTCACCACACACCAGCTACAGGTGGAGAGGAGAGGCGAGAGACATAGAGATCAATCAAGTGTATGCGTCTCACCACACACCAGCTACAGGTGGAGAGGAGAGAGAGTACATAGAGTCAATCAAGTGTATGCCTCTCACCACCACACCCAGCTAAGGTGGAGAGGAGGAAGAAGAGACATAGAGTACAATCAAGTGTATGCGCTCACCACACAACCAGCTACAGGTGGAGGAGAGAGAGAGAGAGCATAGAGTCAATCAAGTGTCTGCGCTCACCACACACCAGCTACAGGTGGAGAGGAGAGAGAGACATAGAGTCCAATCAAGTGTATGCGTTCACCACACACCAGCTACAGGTGGAGAGGAGAGAGAGTCATAGAGCCAATCAAGTGTATTGCTCTCACCCACACCAGCTACAGGTGGAGGGAGAGAGGATCATAGAGTCAATCAAGTGTATGCGCTCACCACACACCAGCTACAGGTGGAGAGGAGAGAGAGACCTAGAGCCAATCAAGTGTATGCGCTCACCAACACACCAGCTACAGGTGGAGAGGAGAGAGAGACAATCAAGTGTATGCTCTCACCACACACCAGCTACAGGTGGAGAGGAGAGAGAGACATAGAGACAATCAAGTGTATGCTCTCACCACACACCAGCTACAGGTGGAGAGGAGAGAGAGACATAGAGACAATCAAGTGTATGCGCTCACCACACCACCAGCTACAGGTGGAGAGGAGAGAGAGTCATAGAGACAATCAAGTGTATGCGCTCACCACACACCAGCTACAGGTGGAGATAGGAGAGATGAGACAATCAAGTGTATGCCTCACCAACAACCAGCTACAGGTGGAGAGGAGAGAGAGTACATTAGAGACAATCAAGTGTATGCGCTCACACACACCAGCTACAGGTGGAGAGGAGAGAGAGTACATAGAGACAATCAAGTGTATGCGCTCACCACACACCAGCTACATGGTGGAGAGGAGAGAGAGAAGATAGAGTCAATCAAGTGTATGCCGCTCACCACACACCAGCTACAGGTGGAGAGGAGAGAGAGTCATAGAGACAATCAAGTGTATGCTCTCACCACACACCAGCTACAGGTGGAGAGGGAGAGAGGACATAGAGACAATCAAGTGTATGCGCTCACCACACACCAGCTACAGGTGGAGAGGAGAGAGAGACAATCAAGTGTATGCTCTCACCACACACCAGCTACAGGTGGAGAGGAGAGAGAGGACATAGAGATAATCAAGTGTATGCTCTCACCACACACCAGCTACAGGTGGAGAGGAGAGAGAGACATAGAGTCAATCAAGTGTATGCGCTCACCACACACCAGCTACAGGTGGAGAGGAGAAAGAGACACACAGAGACAATCAAGTGTATGCGTTCACCACACACCAGCTACAGGTGGAGAGGAGAGAGAGTCATAGAGTCAATCAAGTGTATGCGTTCACCACACACCAGCTACAGGTGGAGAGGAGAGAGAGTCATAGAGTCAATTCAAGTGTATGCGCTCACCACCACCACCAGCTACAGGTGGAGAGGAGAGAGAGACATAGAGACAATCAAGTGTATGCGCTCACCAAACACCAGCTACAGGTGGAGAGGGAGAGAGCTAGAGTACAATCAAGTGTATGCTCTCACCACACACCAGCTACAGGTGGAGAGAGAGAGAAGTATGCAAGGAGAGAGAGACATAGAGATCAATCAAGTGTATGCTCTCACCACCACACCAGCTACAGGTGGAGAGGAGAGAGACATAGAGTCAATCAAGTGTATGCGCTCACCACACACCAGCTACAGGTGGAGAGGAGAAGAGACACACCGAGATCAATCAAGTGTATGCGTCACCACACACCAGCTACAGGTGGAGAGGAGAGAGAGAGTCATAGAGTCAATCAAGTGTATGCGCTCACCACACACCAGCTACAGGTGGAGAGGAGAGAGAGTCATAGAGTCAATCAAGTGTATGCGTTCACCACACACCAGCTACAGGTGGAGAGGAGAGAGAGTCATAGAGTCAATCAAGTGTATTGCGCTCACCACACACCAGCTACAGGTTGGAGAGGAGGAGAGAGACATAGAGTCAATCAAGTGTATGCGCTCACCACACACCAGCTACAGGTGGAGAGGAGAGAGAGACATAGAGTCAATCAAGTGTATGCGTTCACCACACACCAGCTACAGGTGGAGAGGAGAGAGAGTCATAGAGTCAATCAAGTGTATGCGTTCACCACACACCAGCTACAGGTGGAGAGGAGAGAGAGTCATAGAGTCAATCAAGTGTATGCGCTTCACCACACACCAGCTACAGGTGGAGAGGAGAGGAGAGTCATAGAGTCAATCAAGTGTATGCGCTCCACCACACACCAGCTACAGGTGGAGAGGAGAGAGAGTCATAGAGTCAATCAAGTGTATGCTCTCACCACACACCAGCTAC
Source organism: Oxygymnocypris stewartii (assembly GCA_003573665.1). NCBI lineage: Eukaryota > Metazoa > Chordata > Actinopteri > Cypriniformes > Cyprinidae > Oxygymnocypris > Oxygymnocypris stewartii. The sequence continues at coordinate 170,624 of QVTF01001995.1, read as the reverse complement.
AGGTGGAGAGGAGAGAGAGTCATAGAGTCAATCAAGTGTATGCTCTCACCACACACCAGCTACAGGTGGAGAGGAGAGAGAGTCATAGAGTCAATCAAGTGTATGCTCTCACCACACACCAGCTACAGGTGGAGAGGAGAGAGAGTCATAGAGTCAATCAAGTGTATGCTCTCACCACACACCAGCTACAGGTGGAGAGGAGAGAGAGCATAGAGTCAATCAAGTGTATGCTCTCACCACACACCAGCTACAGGTGGAGAGGAGGAGAGAGTCATAGAGTCAATCAAGTGTATGCTCTCACCACACACCAGCTACAGGTGGAGAGGAGAGAGAGACATAGAGTCAATCAAGTGTATGCTCTCACCACACACCAGCTACAGGTGGAGAGGAAGAGAGCGTACATAGAGTCAATCAAGTGTATGCTCTCACCACACACCAGCTACAGGGGAGAGGAGAGAGAGTCATAGAGTCAATCAAGTGTATGCACTCACCACACACCAGCTACAGGTGGAGAGGAGAGAGAGTAATAGAGCCAATCAAGTGTATGCTCTCACCACACACCAAGCTACAGGTGGAGAGGAGAGAGAGAGTCATAGAGTCAATCAAGTGTATGCTCTCACCACACACCAGCTACAGGTGGAGAGGACGGAGAGAGTCATAGAGTCAATCAAGTGTATGCTCTCACCACACACCCAGCTACAGGTGGAGAGGAGGAGGAGAGAGCATAGAGTCAATCAAGTGTATGCGCTCACCACACACCAGCTACAGGTGGAGAGGAGAGAGAGTCATAGAGTCAATCAAGTGTATGCGTTCACCCACACCAGCTACAGGTGGAGAGGAGAGAGAGTCATAGAGTCAATCAAGTGTATGCGCTCACCACACACCAGCTACAGGTGGAGAGGAGAGAGTCATAGAGACAATCAAGTCTATGCGCTCACCACACACCAGCTACAGGTGGAGAGGAGAGAGAGACATAGAGACAATCAAGTGGATGGGGATTATTAGGATGCATTTATTGACAAGGGCCAGTGGGGGGAATTTGGCCAGGACACCGGGGTTACACCCCTACTCTTTACGAGAAGTGCCATGGGATTTTTAATGACCACAGAGAGTCAGGAGCTCGGTTTAATGTCTCATCTGAAAGACGGTGCTCTTTTACAGTATAGTGTCCCCGTCACTACACTGGGGTTTTAGGACCCACACAGGCCAATGGCTAGTCTCAAAGTCTCTATCATCCTAGAGATAGAGGTAGAAGTTAACATGCTATCATGCCTGGCTTTAAATTGAGTGTTTTTTGAGATTCTTGATTACTGATTAGATTTTGGAGAAAAAAGGGGTCATCATGGGGGCAAATGCCCCCTTGACCCCCTAGGCTATAAGTTGCAAATGCCCCCATGATGACCCCTTGACCATCTGCTTTCCCTTACCTCTATCACCTCTCAATCATAGTAAATCATCACACAAAGGGTTTTCTCACTGCAAGTGAGAAAACATATGAGGCATACATCTTGAATCTATGTTTCACTAAAGATCAATACACATAAGGAAAAATTCCTTTACAACTCCTCCCTTTTTATCATTCTCTGATAACTGATTAATCAAACATTGTAATAATAATAGTAATAATAATAATAAATGCAAGTTCAAGTCATTACATCACACTTGTACTCTTCATCTCTGATTTTCACATAAATGATCACTCTCCTTGAACCTGTGAAGTAAGTTTTTTAAAATTTGAAAAATGCTTAGGCTGTTTTTGTTGGGTCAGACCCTAAATGTTTAGCAAGCAAAGTAAAGACTTTATTCTATAGCCGGGCTGAATGGACAGGCCCTGCTGTTGCACTCTCGGCCTAAACCAAACCCTCAGTCACCATAGTATAAACAAGAAATAGTATAGTTCATAGTAGGAAATAAACATATCAATTTATCACTGTTGAGTTACTTCTGTAATATAAAATGTAAATATTAAAAGTATGTAAAAAATCCCTCAGTTTCAACCCTCTCCTTGTACGTCATCTCGTAACACGGATAACTGCTGCTTCTAACCTTCTTTACATATCAATCATCCTCAGGAAGAAAAATAGAAACATCATAACTCAATTAACACCTTTCACTGTAACTTCCGCTACTTGCGTCATCATATTGTTGGTCATCAACATTAACATCATCATCCGGATAGATTTCACCCTGCACCACAAATAGACCACCGACACGAGGTTCTTTGGGGAAGCGAGTCTGCAGTTTATTGAAAGAGGACAGACAATTAACACACACCCCTTCAGACTCGCTGTGATTCAGCTGAAGGATGCAAAAACACACATTAGTACCGTCCTCCTAATAGCAACCAGGGGCGCGGGAACAGGGGGTGCTGAGAGTGCTGCAGCACCCCCTGTTTTTTTCTGTGGGCAACTGTAAACTGTTGTGAATAAAATAATAATTATAATAAATAATAAAGATTCATTTAAACATTTCTATGGTTGCTCCGATGTTTATAACATTTAGTTTACATTGGCTATTTTGCTATCTATTTCTATGTGATCTTCGACATATTTACCATTTGCCCATTAATTTAACAGTTGTAAGAATTAAAGTTATCAAAGTTATTAAACTGATGCAGGGCTATTTGATGCACGCGTTGCGCACATCCTGCCAAATCACGCACGCAGCACTGCCAATGCTTGCTTTTATGTTTGTGAATGCTATGTTTGTGTTGAAGGATCTGTAGGTTGTGGCTTAAAAGCGGAACATGGAAATATCATGGATGTACTGGAAGAAAAAAAAAACTTTTTTGTTCTCAGCGATATGAGTCTTTCCCTTCTCCCAAAACAGCTTATAGCTACCTATTAAAATAGTTCAGTTTTGTATGTAATGGAAAAGTGATTAGACTATGTTTCGTTTTTTCTTCTTCATAAAGTTAATTTAGAGAAACCTTGGGAGCATTTTTTGTTCGTTAAATGTTTTTTTTGTTTTAAGCAACGACCAAGCGGCCAGCATCAGAGTTGATTGCCTATGTTTGATTAATTTAGCCTTATCAAATCATCACGACTTGACTAAAATAAAATCGATAGATAGGCCTATAAACAGTTCAAGCATATCACAGTGTTAGTTTAAATGTTTAACCTATATAAATGTGCAATATCCAACAGTTTGTGTGGAGAGTGGAAGCTGAAGCGAGCTTTACAGGACATGGAGGCTTTTTTTCTTACAGTAAAAACAACTTAAAATACGCTGTGTGATTTTTTTCTCATAAAGGTAAGAGTAATATATCATTTGGAACTGTAAAGGGTCTACTTTTATTTGTGTGCATTCACAATATCAACATTGTGCTTTTATAAAATAGGAAAACAGAGAATGCACTTTCTGCCGGTTTTGAACAAGAGCGCTTCAATGATGAACCGAAACTCGGCAACTCGAAACTGGCTCAGAGATATGATAAATATATCTATAGAAAGCTTTAAAATGAAATAATTCAAAGCAAAGCAAAAACTCTTCATTAGCATATGTAATCCGTTAAGATGCATATATTTTTCTCTGCGTGTCCAATGAGGAGATGGCGAGCCATTTTTCCCCGTCACCTCACCATCTAAAATATAAAAATAAGGGAAAGCCTAAAACAGGCCCGATTATAATTAGCGTTTTATTTTATAATTGTATTCAATAAAAAAAAAAAGTATGTAAATATTTGTCCTTGACATTTAAAGGATTTGCTGCAATGCAATTGTGTCTGACTGATAGCCTATGTGAATTATTTATTCGCCTATCTTTTTAATCCATGCAGCAAATGCTTTAAAAACAGCTTTAATATTACTTTATTGCATTCCAGATGCGATCACACCGGTGTGATCAGTCTTAGCTGGTCCCAGAAGCGTACGATCACACTGGTGTGATTAGAATAATCAGTGCGTTACGTCATCAACTGCCAAATTCAAATCTGCTTTCGTGCCTCGGCTCGCGCGGAGCACTTGTCATATTATCACAACCATTCAGTGTTTTCAACCATATAATCAGGGCTCTAGAGTGCGACCAATTTGGTCGCACGTGCGACCAATTTGGTCGCACGTGCGACCTTATTTCTCAAGGGTGCGACTAAAAAAAAACTTTAGTTGCACTGGTGCGTCCAGCCATTCGAGAAAACAAAACAAAAGTCTCCGCGACTCAGAAAGTCTCTCTGCTGTTCGACAACAGACACGTTAGTCTCATATCGTGGTCTAAACCAATCAGAGATAGTGAAGGGCGGACCCCCCCTCTGATTGGCCGTGGTCCAGATATTCCTGTATTGGTGTGTGTGTGCGTTTGAAAATGCGTGTGCTGCTGCTGTCAAACAGAGAGAGAGGTTAGTAGTAGAGATACACGCAGCTCTTTCTCTGAATCTGCTCTATTCAGTGAATGTCTGACAGTCCCTCCAGGATTATGCGATCGCTGAATTTATCGCAAAATCAAGCAAACTCCGCTATTTTCCAAATTGCCGCAGATTTTGCGCTTAGACGCGTCTTGTGACGTCATCGCAATGCGCATTCAGTCAAAGAAAGGTTGTTTCTCAGTTCCAAAAATGGAATGAACAGCTTTGCGTTCTCTTCATGCCCGATTTACAAGAGCTACATCGGACAAACGAACCGAAAGCGGAACGAATCCGCGCTACTCGTTTGGGCTATACTCGTTTATCTGCTCAGACCGGAGCCGTGGGCTGCTCTCGATCACGCGACACCATTATACACAGCACTGGGAGATACAGTGAATAAAGAAGAATCAATAACATCTCTGTCAAATCTTGTGAGAAGCATTCAAATTCTGCACAGAATTATGTTAAAGCTACAGACATCAGAACAAACGCCACTGATGTGGAAACCAGGATAAACATTGTTCAATAAACACATCTCCACCATTCACCATGGATTTAATATAACTAACGTTACAGGAACAACTTGTGGCAGAAATGGTCTAATGTCTTAAACTGTTTTTAAATGCTTCACACAACTTTTCCCAGCACTTCAAAGCTTTAAGTATTACCGAATTTTAAAGTTATTTTTAATGTGATGACATTATTTGTTCATCCTTAGGTTGCCCCATTTATAAAACTAAAAGTTTCATAATGTAGGAAAGCAAACACTTATTTAAAAATAAAAACATTAAATTACCAGTATTAGATGGCTGCAGAGAAGTACTTATAGGCTTATCAGCCATTCCCACTCCCTAATCTATATATATATATTATTTATTAAATTATATTTAGACATTATGAATGACATTGATAAAAGTTAATTTTGAACTGCATCTCAACTCCCCAGACAGCACAAGTATATCTGTAAGACGTCTGCTAAAGATCTGGGAAACATCTGCTGTGTAATCTGATAAACGTCTCAGAAGCAGTTTTACATGCATTTAATAAATCTCTATTTGATATTTACATCTACTGGAAACATATTAGAGACGTATTGCAGATGAGCAAACACACTTAAAAATACCTCTTAAATATGTAAATGCAGACATCTCTGAGATGTACATGTGTGATTAGGGTGAGTGCTTTACTGTCAGGTGCTGGTGCCACCTTCTGTAGAACTTAAAGGCACTGGTGCTGGTGTCCTTAAATGCTAGTCTGGAGCCCTACAATGTTTCTCGAAGTTAGAAAAGTCATAACAATATTAGAAGAATGTTGTATGTGGTATATTTTGAAGGATTTTTTAATAGGTTTAAGGGGAGGGTTTGAGAAGCACTGCACTAGAGCATCCCTTCATTCAGACACAGTGGAAGATCTGATAAGACTCAGTGTAGAGGAGTCAAGTCTGGAAGATGTTGATGCTAGAGAGAGTGTGGTCAGCTGGTTTAGCCGAGGCCAAACTACAGGAGTTGGCCACCCGAGGGGCATGTGACTGCAATGGAGGATAGTCCATAATACATTGAGCCATGAGATGTTCAGTTTGACAGCCTTAAAACACTTAATTTAGATGTTCTTTTTATTTAATTTATCTTGAGATGTTTTTAAGTTTAAATATTAGCTCAGTGAAGCACTTTAAGCACCATCACTTTTTCAGTAAGTTACCTTTCTTGTAGAATTGTGCTTCAAATAAAGAACGTTATGTTGACCTGATTGTTAGTTAATCGTTTACTAGTAAATATTGCCTTTATGAAAATGTGGGTGCACCTAACTTTTGTGCCGGTGCACCTAAGAAAAAAAGTTAGGCGCACCAGTGCACCCAGTGCAAAAAGTTAGTCTAGAGCCCTGCATATAATGCTTATTTTAGGCTTCAGACGTTTAAACATGCATAAGTACTAGCAAAACCATAAATTTTATAGTTCGTAAAATACATGCTGATTTCTATAGAAACGTCATTAATGATCATTACAAATATAATCTGACATGTTTTATTGATATCATATACAGATTGTGTATGTAACTATAAAGTTTACTCTGCTCTTCTTCCAGTTTACCCGAGACTTACTTTAACGTGTTTCGAGAGGAGAGGATGAATTTACGTGTTGTTTATCCCACAGCTAGGATTCAGTGCAAACTAACATGGCGGCGCCCATCAGCCGGTATAGATCAACTAACAGTCATTATAAAAGTGTTTAAACTACATTTACTTGCACATATTTCAGAATCAGAATATCAGATATTTCATAATATAGTGAGCATGTTTGTGAATATTTTGAATAAAAAAGATAAATGAAATAAAAGTGATCCACATGTCATACAGAGCTATGTGGCTGCGTTTGTTGTGTCACATGACAAGCATGACGCGTCGCCATGGAAACTATAAGGCGATACGTTCTAAAATAACGGTCGCCTAAAAAACTCACGCTGGGGGCTCAGCTAGAATATTTTAAACTCACGTGCGAAAGGGTTAAAATAACTTTTCACAATACATTTTAAGGGTTTTTAAGCTTGAACGTAGCTTGAATGTAAAACATTGTTATGAATTCATTGTAGCCTATTCCCAGTTGTAAAATAGCTAATTGTTGTCTAACACGATCTCATGAAAGTGCGTAGGCTATAGCACGATTTTCTGTTTCTATTTGGCGTAATATTTATACGCAGAAATTGACCCCCCCCTCAGCACCCCTACATAAAACACCTTCCCGCGCCCCTGATAGCAACTGCCATTTGTATACACAGATTTCTCTATAAACATACATTTTGACATTAAAATAAGTTTCCCACATTTACTGCACTCAATGACATTCCCGCACACTCAATCCACTAAAAATGATATGATGATAGAACACTTATTAACACGGAAAAACGCACGCTCAATTTTGGCGCGCAGGCGGCAACATGAAACGAACATTTGCGTTCGTAAAACTCCGAATATAACGTTACATCAAAATCGTCAACAGGTAAATATATGCTTACTCGTTTCAGTATCATAACACCTTTATGATTAATACGAACTCACAACTTAACCTAATAAAGCAGATTTTCACTTGTTTATGCAGAGCACTGTCTCTCTCCAGTCACAGGCTGTTCTGAGAGAGCACGCGAGACCGGTCCGTTATCAATGACGTCACTCCCGGGATAACTCAAAAAACCGATGATAAACAAAAACATCTATTTTTATACTGTTCCACAATGTAAACAAATAAAGATCATACACTTAAAATAAAATATAAACAATCGTTTACTTAATGAAATAAATCATTTGGAAACCATTTCAATAGTTAAAGACAAAGAAAAGTTTGCTGGAACAGTTACAAAAAAACACAACACTACATATGAGCAACAATGTGGAAAATACTGTTCTTTGAACCTTAAACCACATAAACACATTGCATTACACCAAATACACCAAATAATGTTATTTTTAGCAACATCATATGACCCGCAAGTAAGTGGCAGTAAGTCCCTGTCTTAATGAGTGATTCATTGATTGAAATTATTCATTCAAAATGGCTGATTTGTTTAGAAATGAAGCAGCAGGTGACTGTGGGCGTGTTCAAATACACACACACCTGCGGTTTTGGAACTTGACTACTCGTATTCTTACATGATGCATTTCCTGTATTTGGTCCACGTGTTCAAGTGAGCATGAAGATCACAGGGATCGAACCTTTCATTATTTCATGAAGCGACACACTTATAGTGTTGTAAAAATGCAAGTGTTTACAGAGCTTTATTTTATTTGGATTTTAAAATAAACATCTAAATGTCTGTTCAGGAGTCCCTGCAACACATAACACAATATAATAATTGTAGTACATCTATTTAAGTGACAAAAAGCATTTGTACCAATAAAATGTGCAACACTCCAAATGACATGTAATAGTAATTATTATTAATATTTAAGTTACACTGGAAGGGTTCCACAATCTCTCACTGGATCTCAGCAGAAAGTCTCACGATTTATTTCCAGAACATGATGCATGATGGGATAGCCTATGCTCCGAAGCAGTATTCGAGCGCATTTAGTGTGCGTTAAGGGCACTGCGAGTTGTGTTTTAAGACACAATCTTGTGCACTTACTTCCCATTGCGTGCACATGCTCTCAAATTGCCAAGACTGCAAGAGTGAGTATTTGGACAAACTCTGTCTTTAATGAATGGATCACTGAATCATTGACTCAAATGATTCGTTCAAAAACAGGAAAGAATCTGCAGTGCTGCTCCGAGATGTACAAATGTAGGCGAAACAGAAAGAAACAGACAATATTTTGTCTGAAATGTACCTCACTCAATATTAACTTTTGTTGAAATGTTGTATACTATCAATATATAATTTGTGATCACACTCACGTGCCAATATTCAGAGAAAAGGCACTCTTGCTTGTATGATATTAATTAAGTATATTGTATCTTATAAATATGAAAAAACACACACAGGCATATGTTTAGCTTTCGTAACTTGAAATAAAAGGTCATTCTAATTATATTCTAAAAGGCTTCATCATGCAGTCACAATATGTGTTTTTGGCATGTCAGCTCGCACATCGTTAAGACAACAATTACAATATTATCGTAGATGATACATATCACACACCTCTACTACTGAGTGTCGGTTTAACACAGTACATCAACTCCCATTGAAACCTCAACCTCAGGATCTCGACTTCTGCTGGGTTCTTCTCTATTTAATCTTCAGTCCAGTAAAATCTTGGCACTAGCATTCCTCACATACTCATGAAGTGTCTTTGAATGTCTCATGTCTTTCTTGTCATGTACCCCATTAAGTCATCATGGTTATTGCCATCGAAGCCATGGTCAAACAAAACATTCCCATGCCCTGACAAATCTTCTCAGCGCCTAGTGTCAATGTCTCTAACATTTCATTATAGTTTAATGGGCCAGCGCTTCACTATAGGGTCTGATTCCTTGTGTTCTGTTTGCAGTGGACAATGCCATCGTCTTGGTCAAGCGGGCTTTACCTCAGAATAACCCTTGTAAAGTAGACAAACAATTGTGTTTTGAAAGACGAGTTGTTTGACATATTCTAACATGCAATTAAACCCAGTGCTCCCTTTTTGACATTTTTGGCATTTTCCGTATTTTTTTTTATTTTTGATAATTTTGTCTGTGATATTGGCATCCGCATAAATTTTGGCACAGGTGTGTATTTATATTATAATTTTACTATTTCACCCCCGTTTCTTTTAATAAATCGGTTTTGCACTAGATACACAAAATAGTGTATCTCAGGACATTAAGGACGCAAATATCTCCATTGAAACCCATTAAAACTGCTGTTTTTAATCACAGTGCCGTTTAACTGTAACATTATGCTATTTTTGTCAATAGGCTTTCATTCTGTTGGCAAGGCTTCAAAATTATATTTTTACAAATGTTTACCAGATGGTGCCATTTTTACTGGTTTGGTCTATAAAGCAAATACTCCCTTTATTCCTGTTTTCTGCTTCTGCATATTATAGAGCTAATTGGATAAATAATGCAGCTATAATTTTCTTGTAATATTTGATAGAGAAACTCTACTGTAAATCATAAATCCAAGCACTGTGTGCTCCAGAGGAGTTTTGCTGCATCTAACGGACAAAATGTGGTTCTGCGCCCAAACTAAATCTAATTAAAAGCTCATTATTTGAGATATTAACCTCAAATTTGGAACACAAGTTGTTTAGATTTATGGCTTTGATTTTCTAGCAGGTATAGAGTTCAACATGTTTCATAAAATATATATTTTATATAAAATATTGTTCATAAACTTAAACCTGTATAACTTTTTTGGTTTCACTTTTTAAACTTCTTTAAAATGTAAGTCTGTGCTCCCAAGCTTAAATTTATTTTGACATGGAAATTTTTGTCCACTACGGACCTATGTGTAGCTTTTTTTATTGATGCACAAGGGTTAAATATACTCCCAATATGCCATGTTGTACTCTTTGAACAATGGTACTTTTTGCACACAATTGTTAAAGCTAAATAAACATGATTTATGACATTTTTAGGCATTGATGCGCTACAAAAAGTGTTTTCTGTAAGTACATGTTTGTATATAATGTTTGGTATTATCTCGTAAACCTATACACATGCCATGTTTATTACCATGTTGTGTTCACCAGCTTAATTTTTTTTTTTTTGCTTACGTTGTTATTCTCCTTCGCTGCAGCCTGCGGTCTTCGGAAGCGTTTTATGCTAAATGAGAGCTTGTAGACATCACTGAAGCAAAGCGAGAAAATAAGACCACATGTCGTTTGGTACCAAGCAAAATGAAGGAGACTTTTATATGATTGAACAAAAGGGAGTTGTCGTAGTCTGTAAAGTTATAGTTGCTTGGCCAGTGAAACCTTAACAAAATAGCTTGACGCATGTTGTTTTATTTATATAAATGTATGCATATAATTTACGGTGCGTCTGGTTGACGTATAAATCTTGCAGGAGTTTATAGAGAAATGTAAAAGCTTGGGTTGGGTTTTGGTTTAAATTTGAACAATTTTGAACAAAATACGAGTGGTACAAAAGTGACCAGCAAGATGTTGCTGCACTCATATATAATGCTAGAATAATAATAAACCATTAATTATTTGATTATTATCTTTTTCTACATCATACATAAGTCATTAGGTATGAAACATAGCTAGGTTGGATTTGAGAACTTGCACAAACGTCTCCTAATATAATGATGCAATGTAATAGGCCTTTCCCTTATTCTGTAGTAATACAATACTTAATTTCAGAAGTAATTACTTGATTGTTTCTGCGAAACCATCTCAACACCCCTGAGGACATCTGTGCACTGATCTGATTAGCTTAATTGAGTGTGTAACATTAGAGGTATAATCAAACGAAACAGCTATGTTTAAGTAATCATGTAATTTGGAATAATTATAGATGGCAGTGTTGCTCTGCATCCAAAACAAACACATTTTGATGTTCTTCATTTAACAGGGATCTGAAGATTGATATTTTAGGGAAATCACTGGAGCTTGGTTTGGGAATGTCGTGGATTCGGAAGTCTTTCCCAGCACTGCTGTTCCTGATGTACTCACACGCCGCAAACGATGATGATATTCGAGCGGGTATTGCCAGATTCTTATCCCTTTTTATTTGACGTGTGAAAATCAACTATGAAATCTAAATGGGCAATTTATTTTTTTAAATATATATTTTTTTATTAATAACTTAATCTATGCACATCATAATCTCTAATCAAAAACATTATCTCCCCCCTCACAAACACATCTCTTCTGTGCTGATGTGTGCATTGGAGCAACCCACATGAAAAAATACTATAGTAATTTATAGTAAATACTATCATGTTTTTGAACCATACTATAGTAAAGTACTTGAATTAATTAGATGTGTTAATTCTATAGTTTCTTTGGTAATAGACCAATTATAGCAATATAAACAAATTACTTTACCCAATAGTGTACTAACTATAGGGTTTACAATACTACAATACACTACAGTTTATTGTATTAAAAACTAAAGTATACTACAGTGTTTATCAGTTCACTACCCTGCTGACCCCCCCCCCCCCCCCCCCTATAGAACTCTGCCCAAAACACAATAGAACATGTAATGGATTTAATGGTTATAATGGGAATTGTATTGGTTTTAACTGAAACTATAATGGTGTCTACTGGTATGGGATGGATTATATTAGTGAAATGTTAAATCCTATTGGAAAAATGCCCAACACACACTACAAAAAGGAATTTTGTAATGGTTTTACTGGAAAAAAGCTAATGGTTATAATGGTATTTTAATGGAAACCTTTGGAATTACTGTGATGGTGTCTATTGGGTCTATTATAGTTTAGCAGGGTATAGTTAAGATTACAGTATGCTGTAGCATTCATTAACAAAGTGTTGTAAATGTTATAATATATACAGTATATTATACTTTAGTATTGTGGTTCAAAAACACTATTTTATATATTATAGTGTTTTTTTCATGTAGGTCAGGGCTTGGGCAATATTCACTCTTCTCCAGTTTTCTCGTTCGATAAGCAGTTTCACTCAAATATAATGACTTTAAGGTTTTCAAACGTTAGGTGCCAAAATAGACAGTATTTTGAGTCATAATAGATGTGTTCCAAAACCATAAAGGATGCTCCAAAATGTGGATCCAATTTTGCTCATAAGTTTATATACCTCTTGCAGAGGCTTTATTTTGATAGTCCACTTTAGTCATTCTAGTATCTTTGCATCCACATGTCAACTAATTCTCATTAATTAGCAACTGCATGTCTAATAACTCTCAGAGAAGAATGGTAGGATAGGTTTAGGGTTAGTAGAATAAGTTGGCATATACTTGCATAGTTTCTCATACTCAGTATATTGTATGTTGTGGACCCATCAAAATAAAGTGTTAGAAGATATTAAGCAAACAGTCTACTAATACTCCAATGACTGCTTGTTGACATGGAGTTGCAAAGTATTTACTGGCACCTAACGTTTTTTACATTTCACTTCTGATTATACCCTGTGTCATTTATTATGTGACGAATAAATAAACCTTGAACCTTGAACCTGTTAGTAGAATGTCTAAAATAGATTTTGAAAGAGAATCTAAATTTGAAGTGTAATATTTTGAGCTTTATAGATGGATAATTGCCATTCTTTGGTGTTCAGTTCTATCCCAGTTCTTGTCCTAATTTTGCAGGCTGCAGCACTGCTGTCAATGACTTGGTCTACATCATGGACGGCTCCTGGAGTGTGGGAAGTGATGACTTTGAAACAGCCAAGCACTGGCTAATTAATGTCACCAGTGGCTTTGATGTGAGTTCGCGCTACTCGCAGGTTGGCGTAGTACAATACAGCGACACCCCAAGGTTGGAGATCCCTCTCGGTCTCCACAAGACCACTCAAGATCTCATTAAAGCCATTGAGGACATCGGCTATTTAGGCGGCAACACACAGACAGGCCGTGCCATCAAGTTTGCCGTGGACCACATCTTTGCATCTTCACAACGAAGTGAAGTGAAGAATCGCATTGCTGTAGTGGTGACTGATGGAAAGTCGCAGGACGATGTTATGGATGCTAGCATCGAGGCACGAGCACAAGGGATTAAAATGTTTGCGGTGGGCGTCGGGACGGAGATCACCACATCAGAGCTGGTGACCATCGCCAACAAGCCGGAGGGTGAATACGTGCTGTATGCGGAGGACTACACCAACATCGAGCGTATCCGTGATGCTATGGAACAGAAGCTGTGTGAGGGTGAGATTCGCATGCGTGTGAGACTTACCATAAACATTTACCACATTAAAAGTAGGTTTTGGCATTACCAGTCCACTCCTAGTTGTATCAGGATCTTCAAAGAACAGTGGACCGTTAAAACACCACAGTCCATTCATGCCTTGTGACAGGGAAAGCCACAAAGCGCGTGGGCCAAACCAGCGGCATGATGCCATGGTAGGGAGGAACTAAATGGGAACAGGAACCAGATGTGACTTTACCAAGTGCCAATGCAGCTCTGGTTTGGACAGACTCTGTAGTTTCTCCAACCGAAAGTAATTACAAACACACACCGTGTCATTTGGCATAAAATGGGTTGGTGCAAGGTGTCAAAGATATAAAAGTATTAGTCATGTAGGCAGGTGCCCCCCAAAAATGAAAACACTGTTATGACTTACTCACCATCATTATATGATAATCTCTTGTCTGTGAAACACAAAAGCATTACAAGTAATGCGAGATACGTAATCAGATTACCTTTTTCAAGTAACTAGTGAAGTATCGCATTACTTTTAAATGTACAACAAAATATCTGAGTGACTTTAAAAAAAAAATAATGTAAGTTACATGGTTTTCCCATGTGTTCACTGACAGCTATCCTGTCCCTGTATTTAGAGATTTCGGGAGTAAGTGGCACTTCCATCAGCCTGATGCGTATACATTTCACTTTTGGTGTGAAAGAGCCTTTACAGGTGTCAAAAATAGAACATTTTGGTCTTTTATTATTAAAAAGAAAATAAGCAAGGCCATTCCAGATGACAAAAAAGTAATGCGATAGTAATGTAACATTCATTTACATAAAAAAGTTTCTAAGTAACGCAATTAGTTACTTTTTTATGGTGAAACGCAATACTGTAATGCATTACTTTCCATAAAAAGTAACTAAGTAACAAAATTAGTTAATTTTTAAAGAAGAAACACAATACTCCAATACATTACTTTCCATAAAATTTAACTAAGTATCTCAATTAATTTTTTTTTTTATGGAGAATCGCAATACTGCAATGCATTACCTTCCATAAAAAGTAGCTAAGTAACACAATTAGTTACTTTTTTATGGAGAAACACAAAACTGTAAAGCATTACTTTTCATAAAAAGTAACTAAATAACGCAATTAATCGTTTTTATGGTGAAACGCAATATTGAAATGCATTACTTTCCATAAAAAGTAACTAAGTAACAAAATTTGTTAATTTTTAAAGAAGAAACACAATACTGAAATACATTACTTTCCATAAAATTTAACTAAATATCAGAATTAATAACTTTGTTTTATGGAGAAACACAAAACTGTAAAGCATTACTTTCCATAAAAAGTAGCTAAGTAACACAATTACTTTTTTATGAAGAAACGCAATATTGTAACGCATTACTTTCCATAAAAAGTAACTAAGTAACACAATTAATTATTTTTTTATGAAGAAACGCAATATTGTAACGCATTACTTTCCATAAAAAGTAACTAAGTAACAAAATGTGTTAATTTTTCAAGAAGAAACACAATACTGCAATACATTACTTTCCATAAAATTTAACTAAATATCACAATTAATAACTTTGTTTTATGGAGAAACACAATACTGTAATGCATTACTTTCCATAAAAAGTAACTAAGTAACACAAATAATTACCTTTTTTGAGAAACGCAATACTGTAATGCATTACTTTCCATAAAAAGTAACAAAGTAACACAATTCATTACTTTTTTAAGAAGAAACGCAATACTCTAATGCATTACTTTCCATAAAAAGTAACTAAGTAATGCAATGAATTACTCATAAGGGAGAAACGCAATACTGCAATGCATTACTTTTAAAAGAACATTTCTTAACACTGCAAGTGTGCTCATTCATTCAAACTTACCTGCCTGTAAGTTTCAAGCAATCCTGAAGACTTTGACCCTTATGATGCAATTCGTGAGTGTATAATATGTTTTGATGACCATGTTAAATGTGTTCCTCTGCAGAATCTGTATGCCCCACACGTATTCCTGTGGCTTCTCGTGATGAGAAAGGCTTTGAGCTGTTATTGGGCATGAAGATCCATCAGAAAGCGAAGAAGATACAGGGCTCATTAGTGTCAGAGGGAGCATATCTGCTAGACAAAAGCACCGACATTACTGAAAACACAAGGTTGGTTTTAAGCCTAATGCTAATTTGATAATCATAAATATATGATTTGTTTAATATGCAATTATTGGCAGTTCTGTGGTTTTAATCACTTTTTATAGCCCCCCCAATTTTTTTTTAAGTTGATGGTTTTGATTATGCACTATGTTGCAGAATTACATACTGAAATATGTCTGACTAATACATGTTTAAACTTTGTCTTAAAGGGAGATTTTTCCCGAAGGTCTTCCTCCATCATATGTGTTTGTGTCGACTCTGAGGCTGAAAGGGCCTTCAAGTCGGGAAAAGCTGGACTTGTGGAGGGTCCTGTCTAAAGATGGACGGATTCAGGCGGCTATCACACTAAACGGACAGGACAAATCTGTCACCTTCACTACCACAAACACGGTTAATGAGGAACAGATAGTTACTTTTGATGCACAAGGCACTGAGGTGAGTGAAATCTACCAGCAACTTTAAGAACATTCTCCTTTTATACAAATGTGAATCGCTGCATTAATCATTCTTACACTAATGCAACAGATCTGGCTGCTTAAACAGAAGTTGCCTTTCTGAACCACACACTCAGCGAAATGTAGAAATAAGCTGCTTTGACATGTTTCCTTTTAAAACTGTGATTTGGCTGTAGTTGTGCAATTTCCTTGACGCGTTTTGCACTAAAGCTCCTCACTTATACATTTAAATACTACAAATACTCAGAAATGTTCTCTGCAATTATCATCTCGTACCTGTTCCATGTCATCTTCTGTTCTCAAAGCCAAAAGCAAGTAGTTTTGTGTGATGCACAATCGAGCCATTTTCCTCCACCACAGCACCTCATTCATGCAGAACAGCTTGTTCTGGAAACTTGTGACATTTATGTCAAATCAAATCATTGAGTATTTGTGCACACCTCAATGTGTCTTTAATCAGCACAAAGCCATTTCTCAACATCTGAAATGTCCCGCAGGCTCTTTTCGATGGAGGCTGGCACCAGCTGAAGGTTCTGGTTAAACCCAGACGTGTCTCCTGTTTTCTGGATGACCAGCAGATCCAGGTTGAGGCTCTGGATGCTGTGGTGCCCATCTACATCAACGGGAAGACTCAGATCTCCAAACGCTCTGGCGCTGACGCTACACTTCCTGTAAGCAGCTTCCTGTGGTTTAACTGTACACTGTTTATTACTGGCAGCCAGAGTATAGTACAGTATGGATCAGTGCTGGGGGTAACCAGATGTAATCAGATAAACATTTTCAAGTAACTAGTAAAGTTCTTTATTATACTTCTGTTTTATTTTTATTTATTATGCAACCAACAAAAAGCAAAATAAAAGGCCTCTTGCTCTATCTATTCTATGTTTTCTTTTTATTTATTATTGTGTCCTTGGAGCACAAAACTGGTCATTTTGTAAAAATTTAGATTTATGCATAATCTGAAAGCTGAATAAATAATATTTCCATTGATGTATGGTTTGGAAGACATTTGAAAATTTGGAGGGTGCAAAAAAATCTAAAAATTGAGAAAATAATCTTTAAAGTTGTTCAAATTAAGTTCTTAGCAATGCATATTACTAATCAAAAATTAAGTTTTGATATATTTACGGTAGGAAATTTCCAAAATGTCTTCATGGAACATGATCTTAATATCCTAATGATTTTTAGCATAAAATAAAAATGGATAATCTTGACCCATACAATTGCTACAAATATACCCTAACAACACACCAGTGATTGATATAGACATTACAGCTCAATCATCTGTTTGTTATAGTTGCTGTTTAGAGAAACCTAAGTGTTTTTTCCTGGTTTCTCATTGATCGCTGCAGACAGAAATCCAGAAACTGAGGCTTTATTGTGACCCGCAGCAAAGCGAGCGAGAGACAGCATGTGAAATCTACTCTGTGGTAAGAAAACAAACACAGCGGTGCTGCATTATAGCTGTGATCTGATTGGCTGTGATGTGGGACTTGGTCTTTTTAATTTGATAAGTACCTCTGACCAACAATTTCTTATTAAATACTGATAAAAAAACTTGTGAAATATCTTGAATAATATATATTCGCACGCATACACACACACACACACTCATGTGCACGCACGCATACAAACACACATTCACACACACTCATACGCACGTACGCACGCACGCACACACACACACACACACACACTCATGCGCACGTACGCACGCACGCACACACACACACACACACATGTGCACGCATGCATACACACACATACACACATGCGCACGCATGCATACACACACACACAGACACACGCACATGCACACGCACGCACACACACGCACACACACACACACACACGCACACACACACACACTCACACTCATGCGCACGCAGGCACGCACACACACACACACACACACAAGTTCATCTGTAATTTGGTTGGTTTGATTCAAGACTCTTTATTAAAGAAATGCATCGAACAAAAACCCTTCCAGAAGCAATGCAGCTGAAACATGTTAAAGCTGAAAGTCTTTGCGTCTGCTCCTCTGCACACAGATCTAACTCTTCTTATTCTCCTGGTTGTTTTACAGGATGATGAACGGGTAAGTTAGCATTGGTTGTTTCTCTCACAGATTTACTGTCGTTTGAAAGGATGTATGTGATATCAGTCTGTGCGGCTCTTTCCAGTGTCCCCTGGATCGTGAGCCCACCAATGACTCTGATTCGTGCGACTGCAGCGAGGGCCAGCCGGGGCCACCGGGACCTCCAGGACCCAGGGTCAATCAGGATCTCCATTCATCAGTTCTGTTTAACTGCATACAGGCACTTCTGAGATGGTTATTTACAGCCTGTCTGATCTCAACAGGGCTTTCGTGGAGAGAAGGGAAGGGAAGGCTCTCCGGGCCCAGATGCTAAGTCTGTGAGTAAACCCCATATATTCAGGATTTGTGTCTTTTCTGTGTGAACGATGCTTATTAAATATGTGCTCTGTCAATAAAGGGACCCCCAGGTTCAAGAGGAGAGCCGGGAGATCCAGGTATATCTGGAGAAAAGGTGAGATGTTCTTATGGTTTGAATCCATTGCTTGGGCGATGTGATCTCTGTGATGCAGAAAACATGGACAGAAGTGCATCATCCAGACATAAAAATGTATTTACTGTATAACGGAAATGTCATTGAATTTCTCAAATTTTGAATGAATAAATTAAAGCAGATCAGTGCAGTTAAATCAAATGGTGATATGAATTAGTGTCCGTGCATATTAAACCGCAAAAAAGGCCTAACCCTAATTTGAGAAAAACTATTGTCATATCACAAACTTGATCTTCACAGCAACCTGTCAAAATAAACGTGACAGAAATATATGACTATTTTATAGTCTCAATATAATAATACCACTAACACTACACTTTCATCCATGTTTATTTTTAACAGTAAACCTATGTTGTGCAGCTTTGTTTAAAAGAAGAAGAAAGGGTTTGTTTCATTTTCATCTGATTAAAGATAAATTAATGTCTCATGCCTTCATTTGATTACCAGAAAAATTTTAATTCACTACATAGAATTTCTTAAAAATAGAACTGTGATGATAATAATAATAATAATAATAATAAAGTAATAAATGCAATTAAAGTATTGATATAGAATCCATAAAAAATTAAATGGAACACATATAATTTGGTTAAAAAAAGGAACTGGAGAAAAAAAACCTTTCTGAGTGCCCTAAAAATTTAGTTATTACATTTTGTAATTAATTATTGTTATATTGTATAGGTTTCGTGATTTAAATTTGAAATCACGAATTGTGTTCCTGTGTGGCTCAGTGGTAGAGCATTGCGTCAGCAGCGCAAAAGGTTGTGGGTTCGGTTCCCAGGAAACACATAAAAATGTATAACCTGAATGCACTGTAAGTCGCTTTGGATAAAAGCGTCTGCTAAATGCAAAAATGTACATTAATTAGACATGCTTTTCAACTACTACAATTTATTTAACCATTACAATAGAGTCCAGAAATATATATTTTTTAAATCTAGAAAAATTTAACTGTAAAACAAATAATGTATTTGATAGGGCCCTACATTGCTAAGCATGCGGCTTTATCTCTTGAAGAAGAAAACTGTTTCTCTCTCTCTCTCTCTCTCTCTCTAACTCTCGTGCTGGATCAGCTCGGCTCTCTGCTCTCTCTCTAGCTCTCTCTCTCGATCTCTCTCTCTCTCTCTCTCTCTCTCTCTCTCTCTCTCTCTAGTTCTCGCTCTCTCTCTCTCTCTCTCTCGCTCTCGTTCTCTCTCTCTCTCTCTCTCTCGTTCTCTCTCTCTCTCTCTCTCTCAGGGCGGTGTGGGTCCTCCGGGGCCGAGAGGCGATCCAGGACTTCAGGGGTTAAAAGTGAGTCTTGCATTGGGATAAATGGAAAAACATCCTCACTTCACACCCTTCCTAGCAAAATGATCATTTTAAGAAAGCAAGCAGATGCTTTTAGATGCTCATTCTCAAGCTGGAGAGAGATATAGAGCCTCTTCCCACTTGATGGTCTCAATATAGCATCCTAACGACCAGTTTTTAGGTGTAATTCAGACTCTTTGCTTTCCTTTATAGCGAGTCACATTCGGTGTATTTTATTTCCAGGGTGACCGAGGAGAACAAGGGTTGCCAGGGAAACCAGGGCTGCCAGGACCCACGGTAAGAGCTGGAATAATTGGAGGCTGTTTCCAAAGCCTCTGCCAGGCCTGTGCAAACCCTGTGTAACCGGCTCAATGCTTCCTTTATAAGCGTTTGACAGAGGAATCGCCATCAAACACACTGGCCACAAATGCATTTGTCCATGCAAACTACACACAGCAAGTGAAGAAGAGCCCAATGCATTCCTGAGACAAACATTTACATGCACTGGTTATGCTTAGAACGCCAACAACTATGCTCCTTTATTGCCATAAAGCTATATACAGCTTAAGCATAAACCGATGGATTGTTGGGGTTTTCTTCCATTGATCTGCATGTAAACCAGGTTTATTCCAATAAGCTGTTTTTTGATAGTTATCCGCACTTATGGAAAATAATTGTATTTTTGTTTCAGGGAGCATCAAAACCAAACGTTGGTACAGTTGGATTGCCAGGAAAAAAGGTAATAAGAAATTATGCTCAACTTTATTCATTCTCTTTATTAAGTCAAATGGTTATCATCATAACTTAAAGTGTAACGAATATTGGTAATATTTGCTGTACTTCATTTTGATTATTGCTTTGAAATAATAAATTATTGTATTACCTTTTTTTCACTGGACTACGGTATTTTTTTCAGCAGTTCAAAATGACAGTAAAATACCGTAATATGATTTTACATAACTTTTTTGAATACAGTGATATTGCGATGGTAATCACCTTTTAGAATAAATCAGGAAAATTACTCAAAAGTAAATGTCAAGATACATTACAGCCATGACATTTGGAGAGAAAGTAAAGGGACATAAAGACAGATAATTAGACAGATAATTGACAATTAGAGGGATAGTCCATCCAAAAATTAACATTTTGCTAAAACAGAAGTCAAAGGGAACCAACACCTCTTGGTTAAATTCGTTCTTTAAAATATATTCATTTTTGGCTGGATTATCCTTTTAAATATCATTCTAATATAGATAGTAATTAAAATAAAGGTGCTTTAGGATGCCGTAGAAGAACCTTTCAGTCTAAATGGTTTCATAAAGAACCTTTAACATCTGAAGAAACGTTCTGTGTCTCAAATGCTCGAAAGAAGGTTCTTCAGGTCATAAACAGGTAAGAAAGAGATGCTCTTTGACTGAATGGATCTTTGTGGAACCAAATATGTTCTTTTATGGCATCGCTGTGAAGAACCTTTTAACCCTTGTGCGACCTTTTGTACACTTTTGTGCTTTTCAGTGTTTTTTTCAATAATTTTGCCTGTGTTATTGGCAGCTGCATATATTTTGGCACAGGTGTGTATTTATATTGGAATTTTACTATTTCATTTCCATTTCCTTTAATAAATCTGTTTAGCACTAGATACACAAAATAGTTCCTCTCGGGACCTTAAGGACAAAACTATCTCCATTGAAACACATTAAAACTGCTGTTTTTAATCACAGTGCCATTTAACTGTAAAATTATGATTTTTTTTTAATAGGCTTTCATTCTGTTGGCAAGGCTTCAAAATATTATTTTTTTACCAGACGGTGCCATTTTTTACTGGTTTGGTTTATAAAGCAAATACTCGCTTTATTCTTGTTTTCTGCTTCTGCATATATTATAGAGAAAATTGGATTAATAATGCAGCTATAATTGTGTGTGTGTGTATGTGTATACATGTGTTTTCTTGTAATATTTGAGAGAGAAACTCAACTGTAAATCATAAATCCAAGCACTGTGTGCTCCAGAGGAGTTTTGCTGCATCTAATGGAGCAAATATGGTTCTGCGCCCAAACTAAATCTTACCGAAAACTCATTTTTTGAGATATCAACCTCAAATTTGGAACACAACTTGTTTAGATTTATGGATTTTATAGCAGGTTTAGAGTTCAACATGTTCAATTTGTAAGCTGTGAAAACAAGCATGATATTGAATTTCACATGTGTTTTAATCAGGGAGAGCAGGGAGGGGAAGGAGAACAAGGACCTCCTGGAGAGCCTGGTTCAATGGTAATGTAGTGTGATGTTAAATAACATGCCAGAAACCATATTTGACCAGACGATATCTTCTTAAAATGTGTTCCTGAGAAACTCTGGTGTTTCTTCAGGGTAAACCAGGACTCTCTGGAATCGACGGCGCGGCCGGTGCTGCTGGAGCAAAGGTCAGTCTGAGTGTGTTAATGACATTTAACACTGACTCTGATCGTTACTGTCAAAGGCTTGCTAATTTGATTTAATGCATATCATGTGATTACTAAAGCACAGATATTTATAGGTTGACATTTGTCAGGCGTGGAAGTTAGGAGAGGTTAGTCATTACATTTACAGTATTAGTGTGGAACTACTGTCATGTTCGGTTATTCAGTGTGACGCTTATGCATTACATAAAAAAATATTTTTTTGCATTAATGAGTTATAAAGTGAACAAAAAGAGAAAAAGTTGCCAACAGCGTGTCAGAATAGCTAAGGGTGTGACATGCTAAACGCATTTGTATTTTTATGTTCATGTTTTTGTTCATGTGGCATTTATCCAATTATTATTTTTAAACACAGCCCAGCATTACAAATAAATACATTAAAAATAATAAATAAATACAAAATTTTGCTGCTTTGCAAAAAAATGCCTAATATTACTTAATTTGATGATGCAATGAGTTAAAAATATTAATAAGTACCTTCCATCATGTACTTTTCTTTACTAAACATGACTGAAGATTTTTCAAATTATATTTAAATATAAGCTTTAATACATTTGTCAAAATAACAAAATCAACGGTATAATTTTAATGTAATCATGTATCATTCAAGTGTCATTTTTATGACAAAAATAGCTATTTAAAATTCTTACAATCTGCAAAGGAGTGGAAAAATATTTTTAAAAACAGTAAAATCTGAAAAATACTGGATCATGTTTGCATGTTTGTCACTGGCCATACAGATAATCTGACCTTGAAGTAAACAAAATAAAGTCATGGATGTGAAAAAGGACCAAGCATTGATCAAATAGATGTAATCTGGCTCAGATTCAGACAGGAATCATGTGTTTTGTGCTGTTTTCTGCTGATTACAAGACTTCTTCAGCAGACAAACGGTGGTTGAAAGAAGAAATGCTATGAAATGCATCATAATTCAGCACCTTTTTTGAAAATCAGCACATCATATTTAATAAGAAATAACTGTTGGATTTCATCCAGCAAATATGAGGTCTGTGCATAATTAAAAATATAGAAAAAAAAGTTAAACAAATGTTTTGTCTTATTACAAACATATTTTTATTATGATATTATTTTAATTAATATTTTGAATTAATTTAATAGATTCAGTTTTCATTTTAATATTAATAAAACAAATTGAAACAGTACAGTATCCACAGTAGCTATATACATATATTAGTCTTTTATTTTTAATGCCCAGTAAAAAAAAAGTGCGAGCCTCCCAGCTCCGCTACGTTTCTGGGCGGAAGAGACTGCGAGAAGAGCTCGCTAGGAGACCGCTACACCCTGATACACTGGCAGGGTTAGCAGACTGATCTCCTGAGGGCACTGAGGAGAGACGGGCACCGTGTAATGCGGTGTACACCGCTCTTCCCCAGAGGGGCCGGCCCTCAAGGCCCTGGACCATTGGCATCAGGGCGTTCTGGCCGAAGACTATCGATCCGCAGATCCATCTTCGGCCCGGGAGCTTCACTCTGACTCCGATTCTGGGGAGTACGAGAAGTGACATTCCCCGAATAAGGAGCTGGAACACAATTGGGGCTGCTGGGTGGAGCTCTTCCTTGTAGGAAGAGAGGTAAACATTGTGCTCTCACTCGAGAAGTATCCCAAGAGGCTCTTGTATGTCATATATAATAGTATATATTTCTCTACAATATATATATATATATATATATATATAACTTTCATAGTCAGATAAAATGCATAGTTAATTATTCAAAATTAAATGCAGTCAAACACCCAGACAAGTAAACACGGTCTGAAAGTTCATAAATGAACCGAGAATTGCCTCGGCAACACTCGAGCCGCTCGGAACAAAACAAATAAATCTTCTTGGAGAGAAACTGCTGCAGATTAGCGCACTCTCACTCACGGGGGAAGAACTACAGCTTAGGCTTCCGCCCCGAGAGAGCGCTAGACCTGGGGAATACAGGTGGAAATAGGGCGAACCCATCTCCAACCCGTCCGCCAGATCTATGTGCGATCCCCGTGATCTCAATCGCCGCGGTGCCTCAGCAGCAGCGGGACCGCGAGATCATAGGCGCGGACACACTCCTCGGAGCGTGCCCGGCGGGAGCGCAATGCATTGCAGCGGACGCTGGATCTGATGGGAAAGGAAGAAGATAGGGGATCACCCTTCTTAATCTTTCCATCTAATCCATCTGCGAGCACAGCCACTGCTCCGCCTCAGCGGCAGCGTGGCAGGTGCTGCGAGGACGCAGGTGAAAACTCCCTCCTCAAAGAGAGTTTTCGCCTCCCAGCCGCTCGTGTTATAGCGTGGGCAGGGAGGAACACACAGTCTGTAACGTGATCTACTTTCGCCTTCATTGGCCTTTGATATGTCTGCTTCTAGTCTTTCTCTGCCTATCTTTTTAAGAATAAACTTTCTTATTTCCTATCTTGATAGTAACAGACTCACAGAACACAATCGACTGACACACACAGAGAGCTTTGCTGAATGACAAAAAGCTGGCGCCGGCTGCACATCACGTGCTTTTAAGCATCCTGGTCATGACGTCACCGCACCTGACGTCTGGCCGTCAATTTTGACTGATTACACATATGATTCAGAGCTGGACAACGCTGATGGCGTTCCCCATAGCGTCTCGACGCAGCTCGATGTTCCCGGAGGGGAACTATATTTTCTCCACCAAGTTCTCAAAGGTTTTAGTGAAGGCTGTAAAATGTGCCAGATCTGACTCTCAGCCAGCAAAATGCTACAAAAAACAGACTCTTTGCCTTTCTCATTATCACTCTGTGCGGTCAAGTGTATAAAAGACTGATCCGTCCATTTGATCCAGTATAGAATAAAACTGGACAGGCGTGCTGCTGATATAATTAGGGGATCTGAAGAGTAATTCAGAGAAGAGTCGCTCTCTCTGTGTGTGGGTTGACAGCTATTGCAGGGATGGCTCTGTTCTGTTGATCCAGAGCGCACAGCTGGTGTTGTTAATGTTAAAACGTGCTGGTTTCTGTCTGAGGCCATTGAAATCAAACTGTACATCTCTACAGCATTACATGCTTTTATTTCATAACAACTTCCTTTAGTTTTTGAGTATTAAACATGACCAAAGAGCCCAAGCTCGTTCCCCATCATCTGGTCTTGAGGCTCTACTGGGATAATAAATAAAGTGCATTTGCCTTGATGTAGTTTCAAGGAACATTACACCGGTTAATAGTTTACAGGAACTAAACAGTCATGCGTAACTCAAAGTTTATCTGTAATGGTATGCAATCTTGATTAAGCAAGACTAATGACCCTCTCTTGCAAATTAGACAAAGCAGCCTGAAATAATCATGCTTTTGTGTAGGAAAGAGGAAAAGTATATTTGACTTTGCAGAAAGAAAAACAAAAACGTGAAACATTTTCTTCACATGGTACCATTCTAAGAAATGAATCGCTAAACCTAAATAAAAGCTGTGGAACTTTGTCGAGGTCATTAATCATCTTTAGCCTTGTTTTTATTGTGTACATTTCTATTTCAAAAGCTTTAAAAGATTTTGTATAATTTAATTCAGCGAGGACAAATTTATGAAAAGTGACCGTAAAGAGATTTATAATGTCAAAAAAGATTTGTATTTCAAATAAATCCTGAAACATAAAATGTATTTCCACAAAAATATTGTGCAACACAGCTGTTTTCAACATTAATAATAATCATAAATTTATCTTGAGCAGCAAATCAGCTTATTATAATGATTTCTGAAGATGCAGGACAAGCACCTAGCAGTGCATTACAATAGTCCAGTCTAGAGGTCATGAATGCATGAACTAACTTTTCTGCATCAGAAACACTTAACATGTTCCGTAGCTTGGAAAAGTTTCTAAGATGGAAGAATGCTGTTTTTGTAACATTGGAAATATGATTTTCAAAAGATAGGTTACTGTCTAATATAACACCCAGATTTTTAACTGTAGAGGAAGTAACAGTACATCCGTCTAGTTGCAAATTGTAATCCAAGAGATTATGTGTACTGTCTTTAGGTCCAATAAGTAATATCTCGGTCTTATCTGAATTTAATAGGAGACAATTATTGGTGATCCAATCTTGTATATTTTTAACACACTCCGTTAGCTTAGATCGTTTAGAAGTTTAATCTGGTCTTGTTAAAATATATACTGTAGTTGAGAGTCATCAGCATAAGGATGGAAACTAATCCATATTTTCTAATAATATTACCAAGGGGCAACATGTATAATGAAAATAATAGAGGACCTAGGACAGATCCTTGTGGTACTCCATACTTTACTGGTGATAATTGAGATGACTCCCCGTTTAAATAAACAAAGTGATAGCGATCGGACAGGTAGGATCTAAACCATCTTAGAGCCTGCCCTTGAACACCTGTATAGTTTTGTAATCGATCTATCAGTATGTCATGATCTATAGTGTCGAACGCAGCACTAAGATCAAGTAAAGGATCAAGTAAAAGCCCGGAAGTCTGAGATCTGCGAGCGAGCATCACCTCGTGGTATCATCACAGAGAGGCACAAAATCACTTTCCAGAACATTTTAGTTCACTGTTCCTGGCTGCTGGAATGAACTTCCCACCCTCTCATCCAGAATGCTGAATCCCTGACAATTTCCAGACGACACCTGAAAGCTCATCTCTTCCGTCGTCACTTGACTTCATCTTAAAAAAACAAAAAAAACAAACCTTCACTCTCTTTCCTTAACCTTGCTCTCTTTCCCTTAACCTCTCACTCTCTGGCTAGATTTGCTCTGAACACTGCCTAGAACTTTGTATTACAAGCACTTCCTATGTCTGTTTGCCTCTTTATAATGTATCGCTTATTGTATTCCTCAATTGTAAGTCGCTTTGTTTAAAAGCGTCTGCTAAATTAATAAATGTAAAATGTAAAGTAAAACTAGCAATGAGATGCAGCCTTGATCTGCTGACGCAAGAAGCAAGTCATTTGTAATCTTAACAAGTGCAGTTTCTTTGCTATGGTGGGGCCTGAAACCTGACTGAGATTCTTCACAGAGAAGTTTCAGTTATGCAAATAAAGTTTGATGGTCAATAAGTCGACACTGTGTTGGACTCGCTGGCAGAGACCAAAGCAATAGTTAATCAGACATTAATCAGTCTGACCGACAGAATACAAACCCTGTGCTGGCACTAACGCTCCAAACCTAATAGCACCCGGACTCATGTTTGGATATCCATGAATAGATGTGTACTTAGACGTATACCTGCAGTTATAAATGATCCTCTCAGTGCTCAAATGCATGAGAAAAGATGGAGGGTCAAAACACAGGCGTCTTGTTTAATTAGAAGCAAAAAGCATTTTGTTATTGAGTTCTAAAAGCATTAATGGCTCATGTTCATCTTGTCTTAATCTTCTTCATTCTTAATCATCTTAATTGACGGCTAGACCCTCGGCCAGCCGCACTCCAGCTGAAAGAGCTTCACGTAGAGTCTGTTTTCTGTTATTCACGTTCAGAAGTCATGTTGTAACTCAGAGTAATGTCCAGCTGCTGTCAGCTCGTGTAGATTTCAGACGCACTCTAATGCTGTCAACACATTTCCACCGGGCTGAGAAATGAATCTAAATATTAGTTCTGGTAGCACATGCTGGAACGGGTCGGTTATGTTGACGGCGAGTGCCGTGGTTTTCATTGGGAATGGTTCAGATCGCTCGTTTATTCTCTGTGTGTAAATGTCATGTGTGTTCTGAATATAGTCTAAACAGTGCACAGACATTTAACGACAGAGGTTTACATCTCAAGGCGTTTGATTTTTATAAACAACATTATGGATACAATTTGGAAATTGCTTTAAATCTTTGCATGTAGAACGCCTTTAGCAACATAGACTGATCAACATAGACGTACACTCCATGATCATTTGGATCATTTTTGGTCATTTTGTCTTCCAAACCTAAATACTAACAGCATAATAATGCTTTTGTAATAGCCACGCTATTTTTAGATTCAGGCAAGTGCCAACGTACAACATCAGTAGATTTTATCCTAAATGTCATGACTATTTTATTATAGCAAGTTGCATTGATTTTATGATTTAAATGATTTCTAATTGACTATCGACATCTGATTTTGTTTGTGTCATTTAGAGGAGGGTAAATCTACAATAAAAATTATGTAAAAAATGAATGCATGGACTTTTGTTTCTCAAACAAACATCAGAGATGTTCTTTCTGAGTTGCGTTTAGTAGAATCTAAACACATATATCAACATATATTTTAAGATTGTCTATAATATTTTTTAGTAGAAACAGTAAATCATTGTTTTTATTTAATCTATTTTACATTCTCGCTTCGTCTCTTAGTTTGCTACTCCTTTCCTCATTATTTATTAGAAATATGCAACTTGCTGTTTTATAGACCATTCAAAGAAAACAAGAGTTTACTTGTAAATGTCTTTTACGTACAGTCGGCATCAGCTTGTGTCATTCTGGTTGAGTTTACTGCACGCTGCTTTAAAGTTTAATACTCCAGACTACAGAGGACTTCTCACTTTTTGGCTTTTTAACGATTATGCTGTGGTGTAACTCTTTAAAACAAGCTTCTAACTTTAGTAGAAGAAAAAAAAAGTCCCCAGATAAGCCCAAACTGGGTCAAAAACCTCCTCTTTTAGTATTTGAGGACTGTTAAAAGAGCACAAAAGCCTCCCCAGATCCATATAAGACTTGGTGCTCGGTCTTCAGTCCCTGCGCGGGTCCTGTGCTGCGAGACGCAGATAACCGGTCGTCTCTGCTGACTTTCATGTGGCCTTTGGGTTTTACTGCTGAGGTTATACAGTTTCAGAGTCAAATCACTCACATATGCACACATGTAAACTAACACGTGTTTATGTGTGGTGAACGTCCCTCAAACACGCTCAGACTCGTGTCAAAAAATAAACACATAAATACAAATAAATAGAAAAGCATTCAATAAATAATTAACTAATATATATATATAGATATTAGTGCTGTCAAACGATTAATCGCAAAAAAAATAAAAGTTCTTGTTTACATTATATATGTATGTGTACTTTGTATATTTATTATGTATATGTAAATACTCCCTCATACAGTATATATATTTTGAAAATATTAGCTTGTTTATACATTTATACATTAATATTCTTATTTTTTATATTATATATAAATATATTTAATATAGTAATGGAGCGATACATATAGCTGTTACTATAACAGCTGCAGTGAAACCTTGTCCCGCTATGTTTTTGAACAATTTTGGACACAGAAGGCCACCACATGGGAATTAAATATTCCATGGAGGGATTTATAAAGTATTTAATATTAAATACGGTGGGTAACTCGAAGCGAGGGTTTCCAGATCTCAATGCAAGCGGGAGGAGTCTCGTATTACGGTCACAGATGACAACATGCAGATCAACACTGTTCATGTATCACAGGGGACGATTCAATTAACATTTAACCAGTTTAATATGGAGAGGCGCTGAAATGTAGCCCTTCATTTACACAAGACACAGTCCGTTATTTAGGTTTGTACATTAGCATGGACTCAGTAACTGTACCGTTAGCTAGTTTTATCCAGAGATACCTTGAGCAGATGAAAAGTGTAACTTAATGAGTGTATGACGAGCAGAAAATTAACATTTTGTCCTCATTTGTATTGGGGTTGAACACTTATGGATATTTTGCTCTGTTTTGTTTGGATTCAGGAAATGTAATGTAATAAATTATATTACCCATCCTCTCAGGATACCTGGAATCAGTGTTACAAGTTCCCCAGGAGCATCGTTTTAAAATTTTTGAAACATAAACCCCATAAAACCGATGTAAGTGTCGCATCTTCCAATGTTTCTCTATGACGCTGAAACCTAAAGATGGCCGAGTTCCGTGCAACTGATACTCGACTGCCATTGGCTAGTCTGTGTTCGAGGGGAGGGGCTTACCGATAGATCAATAGAGACATCAGAGGTATAGTTCACAGTGCATGTACCATAAAATTGTCCCATGTGACTAGAGTGCTGTTTTATGAAGTTTTTGTTGAGTTTGTAAAGTTTCTATATCGCCTCATCATTGATTAACCTTTCGCAGAAGTTCCACAGTGGTTCTTTTGATGAATAATGTCATGAAATACGTTTACCAAAGTTAATATTCTCTGATATGTTCTTCAAATGTTTTCAATTAAATGTCGCAGGAGTCTTAAAAGGATCCTGATATCCTGATTACAGCATTAGCTGAAGACTTTAGCAAAGGGACCAAATAAACAAACAGGATTCCTTAAAAAGTAGAGAAAGAGCCTTTGTCTAAGGGTGATTTTGGGAAATTTGTTTAGGCTTGTCTAGGCTTATGGACGATATTTATGGCATATACTGTCAGTATTTATTATCCTACACATCATTATGTGTAGCCCAGTCCTTCTGTTGAAGAACAGAAAACATGTTTACTGGAAAACCTTTCCAGGCCAGAGGGTTTAAGAGCAAATGTGAAGCTTGTTCTTCAGTGAAACGTTTGTTTTCTAAGCCTGTAATTCAGTCTAAATCTTCATTTTGAGGCGGGACTATACTTTGCAAGGTGGATGAACATCTGGTTATGTGATGCAGATGTGATTTCTGTGGGTGGACTTATGGGAAACTGTAGTAATGCACAAATATCACATCAGTGCGAAGCTCAAACAGTATTAATTATAATTTATATTCATATTATAATTCATACAATCTGTTTTTAGAATTTGTACAGTAGATTTTCATAATACAGTATATTTTGCAGTTGTGTACGTGGTATTTTGCACATTATTACTGGTGTTTGCTGCACCAAACCACTAAAAAATATATTTGTATTGTTACTGAAAATATATTTTATGCTAATTTACTGAACCTAATTTTTTTCTGAATTTCTTACATTACATTTTATGTTCTTTTTTCATATTCTCTATAAATCGTCTATGTTTGTTTTGGATTTAAAAGCCAAAATCATAAAATTATTACATGCATCTATACAAATATCTTTATAATACAAAGTTAGAGTCATAAATATTTGACGTTTTTCAGTTCATGTATAATAATGTTTACATTTTAAATACATCCAAATTGTGTTTCAGCATCAAAGCATATAAAACTGTATATTTTGTACCTGTAAATGTTACGTATTAATATCTACATAACTGTGATACCAGACCGTTTGCAGACATTTAAACATCAACCTCTAATATTTCTATTTACACCAATTATAATGACAGATTATTGGTTAATAAAGCCGTATTTTTGTGTGGTTCCTTGCACAATACTATTTTATACTTTTACTGTAGTTCATTATTTGTAAACTAATATATTTTGATGTTTGTATCACATAACCAGTCTATAAGTTTGTCCTATCTGATGTAGTAAACTTGCTCGTTAGCGCACCCGGTACAGCGTTACACTTGAAACGTGAAGCAATAAAACGTAATAAAACATTGTCATATTCACGTTCACCTGTTTCCAGTAAAAATCAATGCACCTTTAGCACCACTCACTGGACATTTCATAAGCAACATAATATAACTATGCAGAAATGTTGCATATTAATGTTTTACACGTGCATGATAGACCAATAACAGAACAGCAATGTTAATACATACACGCTTGACAATATTTTGTGGTCCAGACATTCTGCATGTGTTAAAAATGGACACACATGACTGTGTTTATTTTTATGTCTGAGACATCTTTTCAACAAATTGATGCTTTGAGTGTTTGCGCACTATTGATAGTTTTCACACTCTTATAGAAACGTCCACCTGGAGGACAAAACCAAGCTTTGCTCCACTGACCGCCGCTATTTTAACACAGATTGCATCTAGTAGTAAAACAGATATTACTTATTGATGATGTATATGTTGTACAGGCAAAAAGATGAAGCCAGAATATAAACACAAATGCAAAGTTTCACATTAAATGTCTTCCATTAGAAGTAAAACACTGAACCGTTAAGCGTACTGTGTTCATATTTTGGCCTCATCTGCTTGCCTGTGTAAACTATGCATTATTAATATAGTGAATATTTAATTTTAACTTACCGTTCAAGTGTTTTTACAACGTTTTGTCGCACTGTTTGAGATCACAATATTGCCTCGGGTGCTCAATATGAATCGGAAATTGCCAAAACTTGCTTTTTGTTCAGAAATACCTTTGTTTTATTATTTTGAGAGGTGGTGTACATATTTGTGTCTGGAAAACAGATGAAACATTGACATGCTTGTGCTGTGGTTCTATGGATGGTATGTCCTCCAAGTCTTCCTGTTGGTTACGTGACTGAAAACTATGAATAGGACATGTATTATGAATACAAACACACCTACAGATGTCAGGCCAGTAGTCATTGGGTCCAGCTCCACAGGCCGCCACAATCCACTTTTCTGCTTTCTCTGACGGACTCGCTGCTCTTCTAATGAAAGGTTTGCTTGCTTACATGTTTTATGTGTCCTGGAAGGTCTTCAACAACAACAACAACTCTAGTTTCTCTTCCTCTCGGCCTTTCAAAGCGCTCCACAAAGCCCAAGTGTTAGTGAGTGTTCTTGAAGCTTTCATGGAGGGCAAACATTGGTTCTTTGCTTGAGGGCGATGAGTCTTGAATCTGTACACATCTACACATAAGAGGACAAATATTTTCTTCAACTAGATTGTGTGCTTTTCCAGCAGAAATACATACATATCCTTAAGACAAGATGCATTTACATCACCATTAGATAGGACATTTAGTCTCTGTCTCCAGGGAACAAATCCTTTTAAGAATGTTACAATTCAAAAAAATTATATATATATATATTTAGCATTTTTTTCTTTCAGCTTTAAAGCATCTAACACATTTAGTGAGGACTGTTTCTAGGCAAATAAATAAATAAATAAATAAAATAATAAATAGATAAATTAATTAATACATTAATTATAATAAATACATTAATTAATAAAAAAAAACATAAAAAAAATGCATAAATAGATAAATTATTTAATTAATTACTTAATTCAAGATGTAAAAAAGGCCTCACCATATATCATTGTAATTAATCCTATTTAATCTTATATTTTGTTTAAATATTTGCATTCACTTATATATTTTTTTAATAGAAATGATATAATCTACAGAATCGTTTTTTTTAGAATAGTAGAATTTATAGAATATGTTTTGATAGAATATAGCTTTGATTTTCATATAATAATAATTGTATGAATATTAGACAATTATTTCATCCATAGTGTTGTATCAGAACTTGTTTTCTGAAAATATGTCCTGAATTACATTTATTTTTCTGAGGGGTAAGAAATCAAATCTAATTTTACGATGCAACATTTTCTTTCTAACTTGCACAGTTTTGCTGAAGTCATGCATCTTGTTTTTAGAATGTTTTGATTTGAAATATTTTTATATGCATGCATACAAAATAATAATAATAATAATAAAACTCTGCGGTGTTTGTTTGTGCATTTATGGATCTTTGTAGTGTAGAACTAAAAACAGAGAAAACATAAAATGCACATAAAAGTCAGATTTTTGATGCTATGTGTTGTATTCCAGCACCCCCCGGCGTGTTTTATGTGTCCAGTAAGAGCCAAATAAACACAACGCCGCTTTAATTGTCATAGACTCCTTTCTCTGAGATATAAATATGCTTCTTGTTTAACTTCAACCCCTTCATGGAGCATCCACTTTATTCTGAGCGTGTCTCTAAAGGGATTCTGAGTGCCACAATCTGAAACATGTGATCTGTTGGTGAACACGTGTGTGTGTGTGTGTGTGTGTGTGTGTGTGTTAGGGAGAGAAAGGAGACGCGGGGCTGCCAGGAGCAGACGGACCACGAGGAGTTCCAGTGAGTCACTTCTGCTGTTCTTCCTCTTCTTTTATAATATTTAACATAAGCTGCATCGGTTAAATGTGTGTCAGATCTAAAATGAGTTCAATGATCCCATCTAAACAACAAATCAGCAGTGTCATAAATCTGACCGTGCCTTTGCAGTGGCTCCATAAAGCAAAGAAACACTAAACAGGGAAGTGTATTCTGTGTAGAAGCGGTCCTGCAGTGTTTACAGATGTACAGGTGTGATGAGAGCCAGCATGACATTCCCCTCACATTCCCCTCACACCTGCCATCACGTCAAACACAGTCTTTAAAACACCAAGGTTTTATTTTGAGTGCATCGAAGAGTCTTGACATCATCCAGACTCTCCCACTAAAACCTTTTACTTTCGGAGGCCTTTCAAGAGCAACTGTTACTAATTGAATTGCTCTTATGAGACCCTGGAGCACAAAACCAGTCATACGGGTCGATTTTTAGAAATTGAGGTTTATGCATCATCTGAAAGCTGAATAAATAATATTTCCATTGATGAATGGTTTGGACAATATTTGAAAATCTGTGGGTGCAAAAAAAATCTAAATATTGAGAAAATCTTTAAAGTTGTTTAAATTAAGTTCTTAGCAATGCATATTAATAATCAATAATTACGTTTTTATATATTTACGGTAGGAAATATACAAAATATCTTAATATCTAATGATTTTTGACATAAAATAAAAATGTTTAATTTTGACCCATACAATTTATTGTTGGTTATTGCTACAAATATGAACATATGGAAAAAATGTATCTCACAATTTTGACTTTTTCCCCTCATACTTCTGATTTTATGTCCCACGATTTGAATTTTGTTTCTCACAATTCTGAATCTGAATTGCAATATATAAATGAAGTGCAACTCACATAATGTTTGCTTTTTTGCTTGCTGTTCCAAGTTTACATCCCAAAATGATTTTTCTTCTTCTCTGCTATGGAATATAGAATACGCTAATTGTGACTTTTTCTCTGACAATTCAGACTTTTTTATATCTCACAATTCTGCGTTTAGTCACAATTCTAGATTTATATCTCTCAATTCTGAATTTTTCCCATAATTCATAAATAAGAAACTAATTGAAAAAGTCAGAATTCGAAAAACTCATAATTGTCCTTTTCTAACAATTCCAAGTTTACATCTCACAGATTCTGAGTTTAATATTACAGATGAGAGTTTGTCACAACAAAAAAGTCTGAATTATGAGACATAAACTCAGAAAAAGTCAGGAATGCGGGACATAAACTCACAGTTCTGTCTTTTTCTTGCAATTACAACTTTGCATATCACAAATCCGAGTGTATATATTGCTATATATCTATATATATATATATATGGCAAGGTTAAATCTTGCAATTCCGACTTTTTCTCTCAGAATTCTAAACTTTGGAATTTAGAATTATATTTTTGTATTTCTCTCTCTTTCACAGAATATAAAACAAAGTAATACACTAAGACTTTTCTTGCAATCATGAGTTTAAATATCACACTTTTCTCTCAGAATTGTGTGGAAGAAAAGTCTGAATTATATAAAAAAGATGTAATTTAATTGATTTATTGTGTGGTTGAGAAACACTTCAATGCACATGTGGACAGAATATCATAGAGTTCAGCAGACTCTCGCATTATTATAAATGGTAAAAATGCAAATTCACATTACAGCCTGAAATGTGCGAAGCGTTACAGCTGCAATCAATTAGCATTATCTTTGTTTGCTTTCTTGATTGAGACATGAGAGAAAAATGGATTTCGTGTTTGAT
Source organism: Oxygymnocypris stewartii (assembly GCA_003573665.1). Classification (NCBI taxonomy): domain Eukaryota; kingdom Metazoa; phylum Chordata; class Actinopteri; order Cypriniformes; family Cyprinidae; genus Oxygymnocypris; species Oxygymnocypris stewartii. Next base: position 134,498 of record QVTF01001995.1, on the reverse strand, counting down.
CTACATCTGCATTAAAGTCATACATACAGTCATGATGAAATAATTGCATGTTCACTGCGTGTGAAATGAACATCCAGAACACATAAACAAGCCTGCTTTCTTCTTACAGTCGCCCACACACTTAATGACCAGTGTAACAACAGCAGTAAAAAAGTATTATATTTCAAATACAAGTGTAGTTCAAATCTATTTATCTAATAATTATCTAATAATTCAACTTCATTAAGAGTACTACTTGTGCACAATGCACACAATATTAAGTATAAAATGTGTTTAATGTCACTTTTGATGATTTAAATGCAAAGTACTTAAAAAGCGTGCCAGAAGTCTACTTGCAATAGTTCCACTTTAGCACAATGCTAAGCACGTCTTTAATCACTCTTTAGCACAATTAAAGTGCATCACGCACAAAGTTATTCCAATTTAGCAGACTTTAAGTATAGCAGTTTAGTATACTAAAAATACAACTGCATGGTGTTTTATTAAGTACATACATATGCAAATGTATTTGTAGTATACTTAGGATTAAATAAATGTATTGCAAATACATTTAAGTATATTTATGTATCACTAGGAATATCAAATCCTGTACAGTGCTAACTTACATTATTCTTATTATATTACGTAATAAGGGTGAATCTCATAAAACAACCCCAAAATGAAAAAACAAAACAGTAAATTGTATTCCCTATAAATGTAGGCTTTTTAGGCAATGTTTTGCATTGTAATGTGCGTCCTGACATTTTTTTTATGTGAATAAATAAATCAATTCCCTACATTTCAAATGTATGGGATCAGTAAAATTGCTTTTAAATTCCTTATTAAAAAATAAATAAAAATACTTGTATTTATCAAGAACATGTTACATTGCTCAAAAGTGTCCGTAAAGACGTTTATAATGTTACAAAACATTTCTATTTCAAATAAATTCTGTTCTTTTGAGCTTTCTATTCATCTGTGATTCCCGAAAAATAAAATGAATCACAGTTTCTACATAAATATTAATGTTTTCAACATTGATAATAATCAGAAATGTTTCTTGAGCAGCATATTATTATGATTTCTGAAGATCATGTGACACTGAAAACTGGAGTAATGATGCTGAAAATACACAGAAATAAATTACAGTTTAACACATATTCACAAAGAAAACATCTGATTTATATTATAATAATATTTCACAATTTTGACTGTATTTCTGATCAAATAAATGCATGAGCAGAAGAGTCATTTGTCAGAAACACTTATAAACCTCACTCAACCCAAACCTTAACCCCAAACAATAAATAAAGCATTATTTTATTCCAGTTATTTTTTTGTTAATGTTAATAAGAACGTGGATATTTTTCCAAATTTTCTTCATGCAAAATATTATTTATTTTAATTTGGTGCAGTATGACCTCATATTTTGTGAGATTCACGCAGATGGCCGCAATGTGCTTACTTTACTCATTTCTGTTTTGAAATAATGATAAATATCTTCATCTTTGATGTAATTACATTCACAATCTCTCAAATGAAACCTGCGAAGGCCTCAGAAGTTTCTCCTTTTGATGTAATTCACTATGAAGTGACTCGTTAGCACCAGATATTACGCAGCATCTCTGTTTCAAAGCGTTCCCCTGTTTTTCACCGTAATCTCTGAGGACGCTGGACTCAAACACAGACCTGGATGCTCACGTGTCTCTGTTTTAGCTGCTTTGCTGATTCAACACAAGATTGATTTCTTGAATGCAAACACTCCGGCGAGTGCTGAGAGGTCAGAGGTCAAGCTGCTGTAATGAGAGTGTTTTCCAGAGAAAGAAGATATTATTCAGTGTGTGGCTTAGAGGGTGCTTGGTTCTTACATTTCACTTTTGGAGAAAATACTGCTACTTTTGGGGTTTTACCGTCACTCATTTCAATGGACAAATACACAAAAAGGAGTAATGTAGCATTTTTTACAAACAGCTGATACAGTTATTGAAATGTTTCAGTTTTAATTTTGGCTATAATAAT
>QVTF01001995.1:20000-127500 GCA_003573665.1 Oxygymnocypris stewartii | reverse complement strand
TGAGTTCCTATTTCGGTCAAGTAAGAGTCTTCTAGAGTTGTGCTGAAGGTTTGTTTGTATTAAAGCTGTGTGTTATCAGCGTTCACTGCTTCAGTTTGACTCTGAATCCTGTCTGATGAAATCCTTCAGGGCACGCCGGGGCCTTCGGGGCCCCCCGGAGCAGACGGACTCCACGGCCCCAAGGTTGGTCTGCTCCAAACATCACCTTTAGCAATTATGCTAATACCTTGACTTGAATCAGGTGGGAATAGCCGTGCGGAGATTACATTTATTCCGTTCCTGGATTTGTGCCCTTATCAAATGGATTATAGAAGTACGCTGGACAAAATCATTTAGGTTGCCAGTTTTGTAACAGCATTTCATTTAATATTTAAAGTGATTAATAGTTTTTTATCAGTGTAGGAAAAAAAATGTCTTCTTCTAGTCACGTTATAATGGATGATTTTATAAATGCATGCAGCAGATGTGTGTGTTTGTGGACGTTTATTCAGGGTAACGCAGGAGACGCAGGTATTCCTGGAGACGCAGGTCTAACGGTAAGAGCCTCGTGTTTTGTAGATTAGAGTTTGTGCATGAAGTCACTCAGTTGTGAGGGTTGTATTCAGCGTTCTCTGGATATGTGAGGTGAAGGGTTTATTCTCACAGGGCGAGCGGGGCGAGACGGGATTTCCAGGCCTTCAGGGAGCCATGGGCCCTCCTGGATTTAAAGGACACAAGGTAATGCAAGGCATGCATGAAACACCTCCATGCAATGTTTCTGAATGAATCGCTTCTGTTCACAAAGGATGCATTTATTTGATCAAAAATACAGTCAAAATTGTGAAATATTATTTTCATCTAAATCATCTGTTTTCTGTGTGAGTATATGTTAAACTGTAATTTATTTCTGTATTTTCAGCATCATTACTCCAGTCTTCAGTGTCACATGATCTTCAGAAATCATAATAATATCAAGAAACATTTCTGATTATTATCAATGTTAAAAACATTCATGTTGTTTGTGGAAACTGTGATAAACTATTTTTTGTCAGGATTCACAGATGAATAGAAAGTTCAAAAGAACAGCATTTATTTGAAATATAAATCTTGTCATTACTGTCACTTTTGATGAATCCTCAATCAGTAAACATATTAATTTCTCTGACCTCCAAACCTTTGAATGCTCGTGCATATTAATTAATTAATTAATTTGCAAAAGAAAATACATGGGAATTAATATATAAACTTTCTTTGGTGTTCAAAAAACAGCACTTTTTAGAAATAGAGATATTTTGTTACAATGTAATGTCACTTTCAATCTATGTAATGCATCCTATCTAAATAAATGTATTTAAAAAAATAATACTATCCAAAAAAAAAAATACTGACCATAACCAATAGAATACAAGCCAATACAGAAATGAAGTTCTCCACGGCTTTAGTCACAGCAGAGACACACATGCTGATAAAATATCACTCTGGATAAAAGCGTTTGTCAGGTGAATAATTAAGCACCTGAAAGGTTTGATCTGGATAAAGGATAACAATCCCATAATGCAACACGCTGTAAAACCAGTTCAGAAACACCTTGAGTTTCCAGCAGAGATGTGGACGTCTTGAGGTGTCTATGTTTTATGTAGGCTATATATGCATATTCATACTGTATATGCAGCATTAAGATGTGTAGAGATGTCCCAGCGCTGTCACTGCAATACATCTATGATCATTTGGATAAAGCATCAGCTAAATGACCGCTTGTGTGTAAGATATGCCTGATATACTGGCTCTTCAGCTCATGAAATGTAGTTTTGGACTGCTATGCTAAAGAACAGTGTTGTCCTGCTGCGCAGAGCTGAAGTAAGTCTGTGTTTCTTGTATTTTCAGGGCGAGAGAGGAGAACTCGGACCCGGAGGCATTCAGGTGGATCCCTTTCAAAAACACTTTTGACTAAGACTGTATGTGATTCATCAGAGGTTTGCATTTGGCTTCGACACAAATTCAGATTCGTCTCTGATCTCAAATATAACCTAGATCAGATCTTCTCAAACTTCAGAGTGGTAAGGCCCCCAAAAACATAGCAAAAGCTCCATAACCCCCTATTTACATAGGCCTATATATTTGTATATTCAATATATTTAATAAAGCACATTGTCTCTGCACAAAATTATCAACTTTTATTAACTAGTTTGTAAGAATTTCACAAAATTACATAAAATTTAATATTTTTATATGCTGGTGAAAGTAAGATGATGTAAACATTCTTTACAAATATATATTAAATCCATAACACTACACTTTCTGCATACTATTTACAATTATATTGCATCAAAGTGTGTAACAGAAGGAGGGATGCACCGAATGTTCGCCCAAAATAGAAAAAAATGCTATTTCGGTGTTCGGCCGAATAAGCGAAAAGACTGAATAATTTGTACCGAACAATGACGTTATGCGATCAAATAGAGACGCGCACTAATGCAGCACACTCATCTGCAGTGTGGAAGCATTTAAAACTGTCCGAGAGAGAGAAAATGGCCTCAAACGATTAGTAAATAAACTACAGAATGTTATGTTTTCTAAAACACGCACGAATGGCATGAATTCAAACAGCGCTGCACGAGCTCGCGGCGCCGGGTTCAAAGTCCAAAGCCCTGAAACACTTACTCATCATTTACTCATATATTTTTTTAAAGGCACGTGACAATGTGATACGTGTGACAAACATCTTCCTAAATTCATAATGAGATATATCTGAGAAATATATACATGTTGTTGTCAACAAAAAGAAGCACTGAGGTCTTCCTGCGTGTTTCTGCCAAAATAAAAGCTCCATAAAATTCATAAATGTTAGTATTGTAATTTTACTGTTGTTCTATAAAATTAAATAAAAAGTAAGACAATAATAATGATGATAATAATTACCCTACAACAGCTGTATTAATACATTTACTATAACAATCACCAATAGTGTTCAAATTGTGATCTGTAATATTTTCCAATGTTTTAAAAGAAGTCTCTTCTGCTCAGCGAAGCTGCATTTATTTGTATAGAAAAAAATACATGCCTGATTCAGGAAGGGGGTCTCTAAAATGCCCAAAAAATATTATTTGACAAAATGTTTCATTTAAAGTTAAATTGTGCTTTGTTGGTATAATGTCTGATATGATGTATAAAATGTTGTATAGGATGTATAGGATGTATAAAAATTTTCAGTGTTAAGTAAATTATTATTATTATTTAAAAAAAATTGTAAAGCCCTACATAACAGTAAAAAGCTGATTTTGGCTATTTAATTTATGCAATAGAGGAAAAAAAAAGGCAAAATAGGCCTTCATGGGGGAGAAAAAAATGTGAAAAACCGTGTTCGGTATTCGGCCCAGTGTTTCATTTTGTTCGGCTTCAGGTAAGAATTTGAATTTCGGTGCATCCCTAAACTGAAGATACTGTACATACTTCACAAATCTATTGCAATGAAATACCTAACTATGTTAAAAAAACATCTACATTTCATTTGTGCAATAAGGAGGGAGGGGGGAATCACATTTTAGAACAATTTGAATATTTTAATAATTTAAATATTTAGATTTAGCCTAGCTATGGCCCCCCTGTAATACCGCTACGGTTCACTGGGGGGCCGCGGCCCGCTGTTTGGGAAGCACTGACCTAGATGTTAGCCGTAGGTGTGAAATGAGTGGAAAAGGATAACTCTATCACTCTTCAAAGTGATTTGTGTCATTTTTTGTGAAGTTAACATCTGTGACAGGCTCATATCTCATCTCAGCATGCATACATAATACATTAGAGGCTGATTTCTCATAAACATCTCAATTCTGGATCTGTGTGGAGTGTCTGACTAGCAGCAGCTCAACCAATGGTGTGAGTTTGGGGCGGAGCTATGTGTTTGACTGACCAATGGCAGACGGGAAACATTACTTTTGAAATTCTAATACTAAATATATTTTAAAGATATTTAAATAAATAAATAACAAGCCACAGACATATTTGATAAAATACATTGGCCATTGTTTTGTACATTTTTGAAAATGTATTTAAAATATCTCAATGTTTTTTTTAAATATATACTATATTTAAAAATACATATTTTACCTCCATATATTTAAAATCATGAAAATGTATTCACATTTGTTTGTTTATAACTCTTTTCAACATTAATAGACATTTCAATACAAATCGGCAAAGAACATATTTCACAATATTCCAAAAAATATAACATTACCATATATATATATATATATATATATATATATATAATGCTGTCAAACAATTACTCGCATGCAAAATAAAAATATTTATTTACATAATATATATGTGTGTGTTGTGTATATGTATTATGTATATATATAAATACACACACATACATAAAGTATATATTTTGGAAATATTTACATGCATATACATTTATATATTCATATTCTTGTATTTTATATTATATATAAATATATTTAATATATAAAGACAACATATTTTTAATAAATAAACACATGCATGTGTGTGTATGTATATATATATATATACATAATAAATATACACAGTACACAAACATATATATTGTAAACAAAAACTTTTTGGATTTAATCATTTGACAGCACTAATATATATATATATATATATAGTAAACATGATTCAATCCACGTTTTCATTTTGCCTTAATCTAGGTTACTGCAAGATTGAAATGTATTTTCTTGCCCCTGAAACTGAAAATGTTCACTGTTAATATCACACATTTATCATATATTTGAAATATAATCTGGTCAGAAAAAAAGCAATATGTGTTTATGAAAACATGGTTACTAAATCATAGAAGTACTGATATTATAATGACTTTGATTTGTCTCGTGCTTGCACTACAAGATGAACCACTGCAGTGTGGTTAGTGTAATTTAGCGCAGCAGTCTCAGTAGGGTGCACCACCCTAAGTGTAGTTGGCTCAGTTAAACGGATGTGACACAGTCTCTAAAGGTTATAGGGAGCCACCTGCTGTTATTGAATACTAATGATAACCTTTCAGAGTTTGAGACCCCTGCTAACACAGACCTCGTCTCATTCACAGGGTGAGAAAGGCAGCAAAGGCTTCGCTGGGTCGCCTGGCTTTCCAGTAAGTGTGCAGACTCTCCTCATCCAGCAGGGGGCACATCTCCGTATAGCACCGCTCCTCATCTACAGCGGCTCTCAGGGCTGAAGCAAAGACACCGTATAGCATTCACAATTTACTGTAAGAAGGGAAGTTAATCAGGAGAATTAGAATTGGAAACAGAAAGATAAATTCAGTGACGCCACACACACACACACACACACACACACACACACACACACACACACACACACACACACACACACACACACACACACACACACACACACACACACACACACACACACACACACACACACACACACACGCTCTCTCTCTTTCACACACACACACACACACACACACACACACACACACACACACACACACACACACACACACACACACACACACACACACACACACACACACACACACACACACACACACACACACACACACACACTCTCTCACACACACACACACACACACACACAAACACACACACACACACACACACTCTCTCTCTCTCTCACACACACACACACACACACACACACCCACACACACACACACACACACACACAGACACACTCTCTCTCTCTCTCTTTCACACACACACACACACACACACACACACACACACACACACTCTCTCTCTCCCTCTTTCACACACACACACACACACACACACACAAACACTCTCTCACACACACACACACACACACACACACCCACACACACAAACACACGCACGCGCACACACACATACACGCACACTTTATTCATATAATTCCTTATTCAGTAGGATGTTTAATGATTAGTGTAAGTTTAATAATTACAGTAATTGGTATACGAAGTTCTAAAATTGAACTTCCACGTACAAATATTTTAATCTTGTTGAATTATTTTTTCTTTGCAGAAGAAACTCCTGATTTCTGTGGAAAAACCTCGATAAATTCCTAGAAACCTTAGTCACAGACATTGACTCACAAATCACTTGTGTGAGAAAATACTGTGCATCTTTGTCCCACGCTTCAGAAATCTTTAGATGGAGTAAAGTACGCTTTTTGAAATAAAAAAGTCATCAACATCACCTATACACAAATATAAGACTGTATGTAGTACATTTGTGTCAAGAGTAGAAAATGACAACATACAGAATCAAAACAGGACTTATGAACAGAGCAACTTCATGAAAAGTTATGAAACTGCCTTTTCCATGCATGAAACACATTGCCATTTGAAGTAAAAACATACATGAAACCTATTAGAAATGGGAACAATATTAACATATATACATAACCCATGCAAAAATGTATAACTATGTACATTATGTACAATACATTTTATACACGTCAAAAATATCTTAAACCTGCCAATACAATTGAAACTATACCATATATAACGGTATATTATGTAACAATTTATATTATATAAATAAATATGTTTTATATTTACTTATATAATATTAATTGTTATATAATATAATGTAATTTATTGCAAAAATAAAGTTACATAAATAAAACATACATTGTGTGTATATATATATATATAAAATATAAGTCCATAAATGCAGTTATGCACTAATATTGTGCAGATATTGGTGCAAAAAATGCCTCTTTGTGTTTGGTCTCATATTTATATCATATGATGATATATGATATCACACAAGCAGCGAGAGCAATATCACACGAGTGCTGGCTTTGTACCGAATCATGAGTTTAAATATGATTTTATACAACGCTTCATTAAATAAGAAGTTGATGTGTTATATTTTAAACACAATATTATGCGTTTTTGCTCAATTTAGCAGAGAACATATTCCCTTTAAAGCCACAGCAGAACTGTTGTGTGTCTGAGCAACACAGCGGTGTTTAGTTTCTGAACGAATCAAATGAATGAATGACTCATAAACACCTGCTGGCAGATTTACTTTCATTCAGATATATATATGATAAAATAAAAACATTGAAGAGATACATCACCCCAAAAAAGTTAATTCTGTAATCATTTACTCACGCTTATGTCGATTCAAACCTTTCTTTTGTGGAACATACAATAAAGTATTCTGAAGACTGTTTTGGTTACCAATGAATTTCATTTTATGAACAAAATATATAACATGTTTCTCAAATTATCTTCTTTTATGTTCCATAGTTTATGTTAGGACATTATAGTCTAGATGTTTATGTGTAATACATTTTATGTTGAATCAAATATTTCAGTAATATTTACTTTGTGATTAATTAATCGAAACATTGTGTAATTAATTAGATAAAAAACAGAAATAGACTGACAGCCCTGATATGTGTGTGTGCATTTGTGCGTGTGTGTGTGTGTGTGTGTGCATGTGTGTGCATGTGTGTGTGTCTGTGTTTGTGTGTGCGTGCGTGTGTGTCTGTGTTTGTGTGTGCGTGCATGTGTGTATGTGTGTGTCTGTGTGTGTGTGTGCATGTGTGTATGTGTGTGTCTGTGTGTGTGTGTGCATGTGTGTATGTGTGTGTCTGTGTTTGTGTGTGCGTGCATGTGTGTATGTGTGTGTGTGTGTGTGTGTGTGTGTGCGTGCATGCGTGCATGCACGCGTGCGTGTGTGTCTGTGTTTGTGTGGGCGTGCATGTGTGTATGTGTGTTACAAATGCATATTTTCATCTAGCCAGCGAATGTACATATGTGGAAGCTATATGTGGCCTTATACTGTAGGTAACATTCATGCCAATATCTCTCTTGATATAGGGCAATATATCCCAGGTAGTGAAATGGATTGGCCCAATAATGGCCCAGATCTGGCAGGCCGGTGTCCTGAGACTTTATCCTACCCGTCAGATTTTCCTACCTCGGCTTACTGCGCATGCGCGCATCAATATTGCATCCTTTTTCTCACGCTGAACAACAATATTTAATGTATCTGCATTACTGTAAGGGAAGGTATAGGGTTGGGGTTGGTGTAGACGTTAATAAAACAATCTAATTGGTAGAAAAAATATTTATTGTTAGTTTCCGGTACTAGATGTTTCCCTTCTATCCGCAAGCGCGAATATAACACGTAATTACTGTATGTGCATTATTGTAAGGGTGGGTTTAAGATTGTGGTAGGTGTACACATTAATAAAACCTAATTTAATAGGTAGCATTTTTCGTTGTCGAATTGTACTACACTCTGTTTTAATGGGAGGTAGCACAAATCGACAGAACACCGGAAGAAATAACTCGGCCGCAATTGGCCCGATTGCACTGGCTACCTGGGATGTCATATAGTACATTTCCAAATGGGCAAAGACATTGGAAGGAATATCTTTTTTAATATATAACTAACTGTTTATGTAGCTTACATCTACAATCAGAGTAGTATCTCTCTGGCACAAAATTTGCATGTAGAATAAAATGTGTCTAAAATCAATAGAGATTTGTAACACTGTTGATAAAAGTATTATTATTATTATTAGACAAACCCTTCAGTGCTTGCTTGTCTGAACTCGTACACATTATTGTGGTCTGAACCGTCCGGTGAGCCGACACTTGAGCATGTTTGTGTGTTTAATAACAGATTTATTTTTCTCTCTCTGATTTTATCCTAAAAGTTTCCTCTTTCTCGTTCCTCCTGAACCAGGGTGACGTAGGGACCCAGAGGCAGCAAAGGAGAGGTGTGTAGAATTACATTTATACCATTCCTTACACAATAAAGCAGAGCGTCTCTGCCTCCTGAAGGGAGCAACATGGGACGGCAGAGCGCTTCTGAGCACTTTGAAGCATGTCGTCCACAAAGTGTTTACATTTGACAGCTTGAGAGTAATACTGAGCTGGTTTCAGCATTGCTGTCAGAGCAAACCGGCATGCCCTGTAAACTAGAGGACATTTCCTATTTATTATTTTGTGTTCGTCTGCAAATAGAAGACATATGCAAATCAGTCCCTTCCTTTAAAATAATGCATTTTATTCTCCAGAGAAATTGAACATGTTTATTAAATATTTCTTTACTGTATGTTTGCTCCATTCTAGAGCTGCATGATTTGTTCAGAATGTCATATTGTAATTATTTTGACAAATATTTTGATTTGCGATTTAATCTTTGATATGAAAAACATTTAACATTTCATGCTGCTGCTCAACAACAAGCATTCAAATCTGATTTATTTTCCAGTCTATTTGAATATGGTGGCATATTATCAGATGAAAAGATTTAAAACTTTTAATGAAAATGACAAAGCAAAACTTGGCAACTAACTGAAAATGTAAGTTTGAGCACTAAAATGACTAACTAAAATGCAAAATACAAAATGCACAATGCGAAATGCAAAAGGCATAATGCACAATGCAAAGTGCTAAATAGACAATGCACAACTCAAAAGGCAAAATGCAAATTGCAAAATGCCTAAAAAAATTTATATATATTTATATATATATATATATATATGACAAAATTGTGTAACCAAAAAACCTAAAATAAAAACCTAAAAAAAGAATATTCTACATATTATTTAATACTATACTAAAAACTGTATATTATAGATAGATTGATTGAATGATAGATAATATATAATATTTTTGTAAAATGTCATAAAAAATATGCAAATGCATCACTAATCATGTAATAAGCAAACCGCATTTAGAGCAAGCATGCTTGGAGTATGGATAGTACACTACAGAACAGAGCAGCACACAATGCATTTTAATGATACGTTCTTTTAATACGCTGCCTTTTCATAATTCAGTAATCATGCAAGGCCACATCATGATTTTAATTCAATGAATTGTGTAGCTCTACTCTGCTGTTAGATGCATGGAGCATATGAATGCAAGCATGCAGTAGGCTTTAAGTGTGCTGTTTGGAATCTATCAGAAAGGTACGCCGGGGGAGAGCGGGGTCAAAGGTCCAGACGGACAGAAGGGAGACATGGGACACATCGGTGTAGTAGGGCCGCGTGGATTCCCCGGCCAGGACAGTTTGCCAGGGCTACCCGGCGCTCCGGGCTTTCCAGGGAAGCCTGTGAGTATTCTTACATTTCTCTACGCGATAGCAATTAAAAAGTCTGTTATAGCCACCAGGCCTTTCCTTTCACACGTCGTAAACAAAGTACGGTATGGGCTGGGCTGGGCAATCTCATGATGCATCATTAGGGGCGGATTCATGAAAGAAACTACAAGGCCTGAGGTCAACACTGTGTAATTGAGTTCCTTTGTTATCTGTGAAGCCTTTAATTTCTTTGAAAGCTCTATGTGTTTTTCATGTGTGTTTCAGGGTAAGCCTCCCTCAGAGGAGTACTTAATAAAACTCTGTGGGGACGTTTTGAGAAGTGAGTATATGACCTTGTTCAATGTCATTATTCTCTCAAGAACAAAGAGCCCAAGGAGCTTTCCTTTTTTAACACGAACAAGCCTGATACGTAAAGAGCCGAGAATAGCATGCAGCGCCCAATTAAAGCTGTTAGATAAAAGCAAAGTTCGCTAGAAAGGAGCTTTTGTTACGGAAACTTGCTGAGCTATCAGAGTTTTTACGGTTTGCTTTGAATTAAAGGGGTCACATTGCACTGTGGTTTCCCTGTGGTCCTCTTATAAATCTGCATATTGTCTACATGCGGCCTAACCATCACAGAAACTTAAAATCGACTGATGTGAAATGCTCTACTGTACTTTGACAGCATCTCCAGAGATGTTTTATTTTTCACGAGGAGACATCAACCTCTCCAATGGAGTCAACGGTCAACTCACAAAAATGAGTTAGAAATGCCAGGAACAGAATCGACTCTGACTTCTGTTATGTGGAGTAAACGCCAAATATAGTTTAATCCAAAGTGAATGTTTAATGTCAAACAAGCTGAAGATTAACTGATGTATGATACCACACAATTATCATGTTATCATGATGTATAAGACACACAATCAACAGTTTCCAGCTGAAATGAACACTAGTGACATTATCTTTTTTGGTTAATGGGGCAGATCAATTAATAAAGGCTTGTTTCTTGCCCAATTCTATGTTATGAGCTCAAAACTCTTGTATCATGTGCATGATTTGTCATCTAAAACATTTTGATGTTTGCATCACACAAGCATCTCCATATGTTCAGCTTTTATAACAGAGTAGACTTGCGTCCCATGAAATACGAGTGATGATAAAACATCTCAAACACTTTTATCAAGCTGAAAGTGTTTTATCTCACGTTGGCTTTAGTTAATGCTCTGTGTTAGGTGTTAAATGTAACAGAACAGTACTCTTTTAGTGGCACACACCAGACTTTTAATTGTTCAGACTGCTGCGGTACATACAATGACCAACGCAATAAAACACTACCAGATTGACTTTGATCTGTGTTTTTAGCATCACTCACTGGACATTTCACTTTGAAAGTGTTGCAAAACGTGCAGGAAGCAACAAACTATCATTTTAATATCATGTTCCACAGCCACATTTTTCACAAATACACACAATATTTGTCCCTGGAGCACAAAAGCAGTCTTAAGTCACTGGGGTATATTTGTAGCAATAACCAACAATACATTGTATGGGTCAAAGTAAATTTTTCTTTTATGCCAAAAATCATTAGTATATTCAGTAAAGGTCATGTTCCATGACAATTTCCTACTGTAAATATATCAAAACTTAATTTTTGATTATTAATATGCATTGCTAAGAACTTCATTTGGACAACTTTAAAGATGATTTTCTCAATATTTAGATTTTTTTGCACCCTCAGATTCCAGATTTTCAAATATCGTCCGATCATAACAAACCATACATCAATGGAAATATTATTTATTCAACTTTCAGATGATGCATAAATCTCAATTTAGAAAAATGTACCCTTATGACTAGTTTTGTGCTCCAGGGACACCTATATAAACATTCAGGGATTTCAATATTGACTGAATTATATTTTACTATCAACTTTTCTGTTGCTTTGTCCACCATTTTAGATTTATTTTTACTTCACTTGACTCTTGGAACACAGCAATATTAGTCAGATATCTTTTTTTTGCCACAAAACAGTCTCATGAGTTTTCTTATGACTGTTTCTTCCCTTTTTCCAGCTCTTAGAAATAAACTGGACATGTTTAGGCATTGCGTCATTGACATTTAAACACAGTGGTTTATTTGTGCATTTAATATCAGACATTAAGTAGTAATGTAAGAGAAGTATTGCTCTTTCTTCCATATTATGATTAATATCTTAGAGAAATGAATTTGCAAGTAAATAGATAGGGTGTTGTTCTGTGTACCGGTCATTGGCTGGATGGAGGAACATCTAAAGGCACGCTTGAATAACTCCTGCATTCATCACCAGAGAGTCTGTTGTTTCACTAGATAGACATTTTGATTAAAAATTTGATTGCATTTAAATGCATGAATGAATCACTTATAGTGCAATAAGATGCATATGGAAATAGTTTGGGTGAATGTTGATAGTCTGTTTTTATATTGCAGTGAGGGTCAAGTACATTTTGATTTCTCATCATATGTGCATCCGGTGTTCAGTAATCTCCACTGTAACGCGTCTCCATCAGATCAGCTGCCGCAGCTACTGCAGACGATGAGCCCTCAGTGCTGTGAACCCTGGGAGACCGTTAAAGGACCCCCGGGACCCCCTGGAGCTCAAGGGCCTAAAGGGTCCAGCGGGCCCCAGGGCTATCCCGGCAGACACGGCGCTCAGGGCTACCCGGGGCCTCCGGGCCTCCAAGGACCTCCAGGAATCAAAGGTAACAGAGACGTCTGGCTGGAACACTTCCAGATTATGTAAATGGATTTGGCTTTGGGTTTGTATTTTAATTGCATAACATGTGTGGCGCTCTTGTAGGGGACACAGGCCCGCGCGGATATAAGGGCAATAAAGGAGAGAGCAGATCAGGATACCCAGGGCCTCCTGGAGACACAGGTACAATGACATTACTATATTATTAATCCTCATAACACATTCAGGTCCGTTTGGATCCCAAAAGAGATACATAATAAAAAAAAATGATTTTAGTAAGAGAATGAAACTACCCTTTTCAGATAGTTTTTTACAAGAGATGTAGCCAAAACAACAACAACAACAAACAAAACACTTTTGTGTTCGGGTCAGACCCAAAGGTTTATGGAGTACCATAATGTGTAAAAAATACTTTCTGTAAAAGTATTTATAAAGTTATATTAGTGTTAAAAAAAATGTGATGTGGTTTTTATCAAACCTTTGTAGCATGAAATATTATTTTTTAAATGTAATAATTTAATTTAATATTTTTTGGGGTAAGAAATGCATTTGTAGGTTTAGTAAATTTGGAGAGTTTTTGTGCAATTATAAGTCAGAAATTCAAAGGAACTTAATAATATTTCATACATTCCAATACTGATATGACATCTGTTATTATCTTAATAATGTGACTGTGAATGTGTGAATAAGTGAATGTGGGAAAAAAAGTTTTGAATGTTTCCATGCTAATTCTTTGTTTTGTTAATTACATACATATATATGTATATATATAGTTTTTTGGTTCATATAGATCTTTTTATTTGAAAGAGTTTCTCTTTTTTTTGTAATTAACTAAATGAAGTAATAACATGGTAACATTCAAAACTGACCCACATTCACTCATTTATAAGAAGTTAAAATCCCAGAACAGTTCAATTAAATTAAATACTTAAATATTACATTATAACTGTTTTATAAGATAATGATTTTTTTCTGGTCCAAACAGACTTAAAATGTGAATATAGTACACAGATTTCGAATGCATTGTGAGGGTTAATGTAATATCTGATGTGTGGTGTGACAGATGTAAATGCATGTGCAGCGTTTGGGGAGGAATCTTGTGTACGTGTCAGATTGTGTATTCCCTCAACACCCCCAACAGGGATGCAGGGTCCTCGCGGCAGTGATGGCATTGGTATTACGGGTCCTCCGGGAATCTCGGGTAAATACGGTACTCCAGGCGTCCCGGGGAAGCAGGGTCCTCCAGGGCCGGCCGGCGTGTGTGACATGTCCATCT
The DNA here is from genome assembly GCA_003573665.1 of Oxygymnocypris stewartii. NCBI lineage: Eukaryota > Metazoa > Chordata > Actinopteri > Cypriniformes > Cyprinidae > Oxygymnocypris > Oxygymnocypris stewartii. Next base: position 113,468 of record QVTF01001995.1, on the reverse strand, counting down.
GCTACCAATCCTATGACCTCAGGGATGAGCGCTACAGTAAAGGGCCTGATTTCTGACGTGCGTATGAGTGAACACATGGGCTCAGCTCTCGGACTGCCAGAGGCGCCGCGGCAAATCCAGAGGAATTTACTCACATGGCTTTGGACGTTGTCTGTGCTTTGCTATGGTGCTATGAACCATCAGGGGCCTGTAGATGAAGGACGTGAAACCTGTCTTTCCCGATGCACAAAGAGTTGGTGCATAACACCATTAATGCAAGGGTGCATGCATTAGGTCATTTGCAAAATAATACTGCACGTATATGAATGTGGATAAATGTTAATGTGTCATAAGCATTCATATTTATCACCATTACACTCCCAGAAATAAAGGTACAAAAGCTGTCACTGGGTTGGTACCTTTTCAAAAGATACATGTTTGTTGTCCATTTTGGTACCTTAAAGTTACACATTAGTACTTATTTGAACCTAATAGGTACAAAAGTGTACCTTTTCCTTCAGTCTGCTTATGAATATTAATTATTGATGAACTATTTTGTTGCCAAACGAGGAGCTTTTGCGACATGATATGCGATGCGATAATAAAAGCATTTGTTTGTGTGTGGTTTGGTACTAATGCAGATTAACAATAAATGGCTTTATTAAATCAGGGACGGACATAAAGCGGAAAAGCTTAATATTTCAATTTGTTTTTGGCAAAAATATGACTTTATCTTTGATTTCCTCAGTACTTGACTGAGAATCTTGGATTGGACAGCTTTCTAAGACACTACAGCCATCATATTTTCCTATTTAATTGAATTACTAACTTTGTTTTAAATTGTTGGCTTGGTTGATTTAATAAATAGCAATTATTTTTGCAATATTTACATATTTATGTACTTTTTATTTTTTTAGCACTCCTGAAGGGAAGGTAAATTCACACTAACCTCATTAAATATAATCCCAATAAATAAACCATTATAATCAAAACTATAAAATTGTATGTGTGTTCATGAACTCATAATGGATTTTATTCTTCTCTTTTGGCAGTAAAGTATTTAAGCTGTATAAGATACGATATACAAATCTGAAAGATGTAATTATTTTAAATATCGTTTTTGTGAATCCATACAAAATGCTTGTTATATGGTCTTCCAATGAAATCTTGAATAAACTGATATCACATTTTTTCTTATATAATCTTTTACTCTAGCATTTAATTGTAATCTGTTGTCTTATTCACTCATTGTATTTTCATATAATTTTATTTTCAAATCTCTGGGACATTTTTACATGACAAAAGTCTAATTTATCTTTTAGAGCTCTAGTATTTGCTAAGAATGACTGTTGAAATAAAAGGCAATGAACACTTTGTGGTTGGTCTGGTTTTATGTGTCATGGTTGTGTAGTGCGGGAATGACGCAGGAGACTTTAGGTAAGACGAATATGATTTAATAGATATAATACAGGCAACACAATGTAATAGACGAGTGAACAGACCAAGACTCAGGGGGAACTCAAGACATATAAACACATAGAAAGTAATCAAGAAGAATAATATCGAGTCCAGAACCCTAACAATATGATCATGTATGTGGTCAAGGTTTCAAACACATGATAACATTCTGACGTCACATAAAAAGGAAGTAGTATCAAAATATGATTGCAGCTGTAGCTGTAGACTGACACACATCCTCTGCTGCTCCTTACAAGACTGTACTTTCAATTAATAAACTGGCCAGACGAGCGTTGAACAGCACTTTGGGGTAAGTCTACAAGTCTATACTGACTTCTAAACATTTGTGATCCTGGAGTTTTTTTACATTGAGATTTATACATAATCTGAAATCATCTAAATAAGCTTTCTATTGATGTATGGTTTGTTATGATCGGACAATATTTGAAAATCTGGAATCTGAGGGTGCAAAAACATCTAAATATTGAGAAAATCACCTTTAAACTTGTCCAAATTAACTTCTTACCACTGCATATTACTAATCAAAAAGTACGTTTTTATATATTTACGGTAGTTAATTTTCAAAATATCTTCATGGAACATGATCTTAATATCTTAATGATTTTTGACAGAAGAAAAATGTATAATTTTGACCCATACGATGTATTATTGGCCACTGCTACAAATATACCTGTGCTGCTTATGACTTTTAAGTAATACATTATTTTGATAGTCCACTTTAGACGTTCTACTAACAGTAAGTAACTTTGCAACTACATGTCAACAAGCAGTCATTAGAGTATTAGTAGACTATCCGCTTATAATATCTTGTAACATTTTCTTTTGATGGCTTCACAACATACAACATACTATCAGAAACTATGCAAGTATGTCAACTTATTCTACTAACCCTAAACCTACCCTAACAGTTTACCCTAGGACAGTCGGCAACAGGCAGCCCGCGGGCCAAAACTGGTCAGCTAGCAATAATATCTGCCCCGCGCCCACAGCCAGATTATTTCAAAAGCGAATGGTTCTGAAATATATCTGTCAGGACAGCAACAGTTACTCATAATCAGAGTATGAGCGGAGCGGAGCGGTGTGACTCTGACTGGAGCGAGGAGCAGATTTTTTTAAAGTCTGAGCGTCATGGTTTTCACTCGCTCCAAGAGTGCTCCACCACCATCACAACAACAATTCATGCCAACGACCCGTAATATAACTGCATATTTAGCCAGAATTCACATGTTATTATTTAGCTAGCTTGATAGAGAAGGAGCACTCAAATCATAAGAATGTGAAGGTTATATGATGACGACAATGGACATATTTTCAGCTGAAAGCATGATTTAAACAAGTACTACAACACTTGTTCACACGCAGTCGCTCTCTCAATGATGCATTCAAACACATGTAATCTTACAGTGCTACTTCATCTGCATTCGAAAACGTAGTTATTTGAATCATAAACAAAATTTGCACTGCAAAATCAGATATTATAATGTTGACAACCATGTTATTAGCTTGTCATGTGGATGTGGTAGGAAAGAAAAGTTTGCACACCAGCCTTCCAATAAACCACTTATTATCCCTTGACTATGTTCTGGCTTACCATCTAGTGGCAAACATTGTTTTGGCCCGATGCCAAACTTACTTGCCGACCCCTGCTCTAGGAGTTAGTAGACATGTAGTTGCAAAGTACCCTAGTAAAAAATGTATACATTTAAAATAAATTTATTTCATACTGAGGATCGTTAAAATCTATAAATGTATTTACTGACATAACTCGAAACTTACTTATATAAAAATTATGATTAGACTTATTATAAGTACTACTTGTGCACAATGCACACTTTTTTATATTAAGTCTAAAATGTGTTTTAATGTCACTTTTGATGATAATTGTATAATATCAGTCTTTAAATACAAAGTACTTAAAGTGTACCTGAAGTATACTTGCAGTAATTACACTTTAGCACAAAATGCTAAAGATATCTTTAATCGTAATTCTGTTCCGATTTAGCAGACGTACCAGTTTAGTATTGCATGGTATTTTATTACCTAATTTAAGTACATAAATATGAAAATGTATTTGTAGTATACTTAGCATGAAATAAATGCATTTAAGTATATTTGTTTACACTAAGGCAGTTATGTCTATCAAAATAAAGTGTAACCTGGTGTTATCCAGCCTTTAATTCTAATAAACTCGCTCAACCCTGCAGGTAAGATGGAAACGACCAGCACAACGCCATACGTTTATGAAGACTACTCGACGATGAACGTTCAGTGCAACACCATCGCTATCAACAATTTCTTAAAACATTTTCTTCCACCCTTCTACTACGTCATCTTCATCGCCAGCGTACTTGGCAACGGAGCGGTTCTGCTCGTCCTCTACAAGTTCGAGAAGCTCAACACGGTCACAAATATATTCCTCATCAACCTGGTGGCCTCCAACGCCATCTTCACGCTCACGCTCCCGTTTCAAGCCGTTTATCATTCGGACCAGTGGATCTTCGGAGAAGCTCTTTGTAAGTTGGTCAACGGCGCAGACTATCTAGGCTTCTACAGCTCCATCCTCTTCCTCACACTCATGACCTTCGATCGATATCTGGCCGTGGTGCATTGCGTGGTCGCCAACAAACGACGCAGAAGCTGCTACGCCGTAGTGCTGTCTGCAATCGTCTGGATCATTAGCTTCCTCGCCAGCCTCCAAACCTTCATGCACTTCACCGTTGAAGAGTATCCGATGGAAGGACTGGTGTGTGAAGACTCAAGCGATGATCAGTGGAAAGCCTTCAATCTCTATAAGCAGTTTGTGTTGTTTTTTATTCTCCCGTTGTGTGCATTTGTCTACTGCTACTTAAGGATAACGCTGACCGTCCTGGCCACACGGATGGTAGGCAAACATCGCACACTGAGGCTTGTTTTCATCATCGTCCTGATGTTTTTCGTATTCTGGAGCCCGTATAACATCATCATGATGATTAATGAGAATCAGGATCCGATGCAGTATAATTGCAGCCTTCTGTATGCACAGTACGTTGCCAGTAACATCGCACGCTTGTATTTCTGCATTAATCCTGTGTTTTACACCTTTCTGGGAAAGAAGTTTCAGAATCATGTTCGAGGAGTGTTAGTGAGCCGGGTCCCGTGTTTATCGGATCGGATCAGCATCAGCACTAGCAGCAGAACGCTAGCGTAAGACTGAATGATAGTGTAATACGGGTGGGTAAAAACAGCTGCATTACTGTGAGTGTGTTGTGCTTTCAAGACTATTCCTGCTTTTATTCTACATTTATTTACTGAAAAAGTGCAATGAACGCAAAGGAGTTGTTGATGAAGTTGATGTACTGTATGTACAGAATAATAAACTGGTGTGATTTCATTCATGTACATTAAGATTTGTGTTCTTCACTTATTTACCAATTTGTTTGTGTGTTTGTGTGTGTGCACAGGGACAGACTGAGAGTAAAAAACAGCACTGGATTTTCTCCCAAATAGACCCACTACAACTACAGTACAAACAGTCGCTATATCTTACAATATTACAGCAATCCGGTCGCATTTATGGCAAATAACATCACAAAACCCATGGTGACCCTGCTGACAAAAACAATAGAAACCATCACAGAAATTCTAATGAATTCCACTACAAATACCATTACAAACCATCAACGTTTACCCATTAAAACAATTCAATAATGGTTTCCTGTAGTGTGTTTTGGGACATATTACATTAGGATTTCGTGTGTGTTTTTAAACAACCAATTACCATAGAGACCAACATGCATATTACAGCTTCCATTAAAACCAATACAATTCTCATCATAAATCAGTATAACCACGATAAATTATGTGCTGGTTTTCATAAAAAAAAATTAGCATCGGATTGAAATAAATGTATATTATTGTATGAACTAAAATACTTGAAAACTACATAAAAAGAGAATAATTCAAAATTTATAATACGACAATGATAAACATAAACATAGAATCTAGAAACCTGAAACAACTGAATTATTCAATTTGAATATAAGTCTCTCTGTAAATACAGTTTGTACAGTATAAAAACCATTACGCCTATGGGATGTCCCCACTTTTCACCAAAAAAAAGTGTTTGTGTGTGTGTGTGTGTGTGTGTATCTATATATACATATATGCACACACACACACACACACACACACACACACAAATAAATAAATAAATGCAGGGCTGGAAATGGTTGGGACGGAGTCCGGGGAGTGTATTTCGAGGGGAGACGGCGTTTCATTTTCAACTGTTTAGGTTTATTTGGAAATTAAAGTGATTTCTATTTTTTATCCATTCAAAAGACCATAGAAGCAATCCTAGTTCTGCAAATAAACCTACTGCGATATATTCGTGTCCATGGTCCGCTGCGCAATGCCGTCTTTTGTGATTTGGCTACAATACCTGCAGACTGCAGCCAATGGCTTCTGTATCGGTGCGCGTGCTGCTCCTCACAGCACAGATCGTATGTGTCATTCATTATCACAAACAAAGTGCAGACGCGATGAAAATAATACATTCAGTATGCAGTGTGGAGAGCTTCATTCATTAAAACGGAAGTTTAAGAGATTGCGATGAACTGAGACGAGTGACCGAATCTGAATGATAAAGGGAGTTTGCAAATGTGAAATTGAAATTATGCAACAGTTGTTTTTTGATTTTATACATAAGTTAATATTAAGCAACTTACAGTTGTCTGATTGTGCTTTTCTCAACTAAAATAATTCCAGACGAGTCCCAACTGAGCCGCTACACATCTGCAGCAAACACACCGCTGTTTCGTTTTTGAACAAATCTAGTGAGTCATAAACGTCATTTGCTTTGTTCCTAAACAATTCAGCCAAATTGAGTCATTTGTTCTGTAATGCCAGATTTGTGCTTTTCTGTGCCGTGGAAAGATGACTTGTTGATGCTGATTTCCTTTGATTTATAACTTATTCTGCCTGATTGTATGCTAATATTTAAATGTAATTTATTATTTGATTAAATTTTTTGATAAATCGATTTTTTTGGGCACAAAATGTGGCATACATTTAATAAAGTTACAAGGTTTTAATAAGGCATTACAAAGTAAAAAAAAAAAAAAAAACACTTTAAGGAGTAAAATACTGCCTTAATTTCTGTCATTGATTAGAAGATGTTCCTATTTTTATTTTATTTTGTATTTTTTTGGAGCACGAGTGCAAATGTTTATGATGTAATAAAACGTAGTGTACTTACAAAGTGTAAACTATTATATACAATCTACAAATCATGCAATATCCTACTGTACCACTAAATAAGACGTGTTTTGAGGGCTTAGCTAAACAGGCCTTTAAATCATTCTTTAATTTGACTGATCATTGTTTTTTTTAATTAAACACAAGGGGTCATTAATGAAGCTTACATTATAACGTGCAAATTCACACACGATTTTTTTTTTTTTTTTTTTTTTTTTTTTTTAGAGTTAAACTCCGCGCACGCCGAAGAGCTGCGGGACCTCGGTCTGCTCCGGAGGCCTACTCCATCACCGACCCCCACTACTGAATCTCGCCCACAGCGGAGGCGCTACAAGCGGCGTGAGAGGAAGCAGAAGAGGGGTAAGCGCGGAGGTATCCGAGCTAGGCTAGCGGCTAACCCACACAAGCCAGCTATCCCCACCATCGTACTGGCGAACGTACGCTCTTTGGACAATAAACTGGACTACATCCGACTACTTCGCTCTACTCAGAGGACTGTGAGAGACTGTTGTGTTTTTGTATTTACGGAAACATGGCTTAACAACAGCGTTCCGGACTGCGCCATTCAGCTCGAGCAGCTAACATGCTATCGAGCAGACAGAGCTCTCGTCGAGGGAGGTAAGAGACGCGGCGGCGGGCTTTGTGTTTACATCAATAATGTATGGTGCCGCGACGCTGTTGTGGTCTGCAAACACTGCTCACCCCTGGTGGAGCTTATGATTATTAAGTGCCGGCCGTTCTATCTACCGAGGGAATATACAGCCATTCTTCTCGTTGCTGTATACATCCCTCCTAACTCCAACAACAACAGGAGTGAGGCACTGAATTATTTGTACCAGCACATCAGTGAGCAGCAGACAGCCCACCCAGATGCTTTTCTCATCTTGGCTGGAGACTTTAATCACGCAGACTTAAAGAGTGTGTTCCCGAAAATATACCAACATGTTGACTTCCCTACAAGGGGAAAAAACACGCTGGACCTTGTTTACACCACCCAGAGAGGAGCATACAAGGCCCTCCCCCTCCCCCATCTCGGAGCCTCAGACCACATCACTGTCATGCTAATGCCTGCACACAGACCGCTCGTTAAAGTCATCAAACCGACACACAAACAGATTCAAGTGTGGCCGGAAGGGTCGTCAGAGGCACTTCAGGACTGTTTCGACACCACTGACTGGAATATGTTCAAGCAGGCTGCCACATACAACAATACTACAGACCTCCATGAATACACTGAGACTGTCACTGCCTACATCACCAAGTGCATTGATGATGTAACGGTCACAAAGACTATCACTGTCCGGGCCAACCAGAAGCCGTGGCTGACAGGGGAGGTCTACAGACTTCTGAATGCTCGGAACGCTGCCTTTAGAGCTGGAGATGAGGAGGGCCTGAGGACAGCTAGGGCCAACCTATCCCGAGGCATCAGAGAGGCCAAGAGACAGTACTCCAGGAGGATAGCCCATCGCTTCAGCGACAGCAGAGACACTCGGAGCCTGTGGCAGGGAATACAGACCATTACGGACTACAAGCCCCCACCACAGACCTGTGACAGCACCATCCCCCTGCTGAACGAGCTGAATGCCTTCTTTGCTCGCTTTGAGGCACAAAACAGCACCACTGCACAGAAGACTCCACCTCCTCCCGGCGACCAGGTGATGACGCTGTCCTCGGACAGCGTGAGGAGATCCCTCAGCAGGATCAATGCACGCAAAGCTCCAGGTCCTGACAACATTCCTGGGCGTGTACTGAGAGACTGTGCAGTGGAACTCACTGATGTCTTCACAGACATCTTCAACATCTCACTAAATCAGGCTGTTGTCCCTACATGCTTCAAAGCTACCACCATCATTCCAGTCCCGAAGAAGTCATCTCCATCCTGCTTCAACGACTACCGTCCAGTAGCACTCACTCCTATTCCAATGAAGTGCTTTGAACGGCTAGTCATGCAACACATCAAGTCTGTCATCCCCCCCTCCTTGGACCCCTTCCAGTTTGCATATAGGTCCAACCGCTCGACCGATGATGCCATCGCCACTGCCCTCCACCCAGCCCTCACACATCTGGACAAAAAAGACTCATATGTCAGGATGCTGTTCATAGACTTCAGTTCAGCATTCAACACAATCATCCCTCAGCAGCTCACTCACAAATTGGCCCAGCTGGGGCTCAACACCTCTCTGTGCAACTGGTTGTTGGACTTTCTGACCGGAAGACCTCAGGCAGTACGGGTCGGCATTAACACATCCAGCACCATCACACTGAACACAGGGGCCCCCCAAGGATGTGTGCTGAGCCCCCTCCTCTTCACTCTGCTGACCCACGACTGCACACCGTCACACAACTCTAACCTTTTCATCAAGTTTGCGGATGACACGACTGTGGTGGGTCTCATTAGCAACCGAGATGAGACAAACTACAGGAGTGAGGTGAGCCGCCTGGCCGGGTGGTGCAGGGACAACAATCTCTCTCTGAATGTGGAGAAGACGAAGGAGATTGTTGTTGATTTCAGGAGAGTGCACACTCAGCATGCTCCTCTGACCATCAACGGTGCGACTGTGGAGAGAGCGAGCAGCACCAAGTTTCTGGGTGTGCACATCACAGAGGACCTCTCCTGGACTAACAACACTGCAGCACTGGCCAAGAAAGCACAGCAACGTCTCTACTTCCTCCGCAAACTCAGAAGAGCCAAAGCCCCGACCCCCATCATGTGCACTTTCTACAGAGGCACCATCGAGAGCATCCTGACTAGCTGCATCACTGTGTGGTATGGCGCCTGCAACGCGTCCTGCCGCAAGTCCCTTCAACGGATAGTGAGAGCAGCTGAGAAGATCGTTGGTGTCTCTCTCCCCTCCCTCCAGGACGTCTACAGCACCCGTCTCACCCGCAAAGCCCTCAGCATTGCAGGTGATCCCACCCACCCGACACACAGCTTCTTCAATCTGCTGCCATCAGGGAGGAGACTGCGGAGTCTCCAGGCGAGGACCAGCAGACTGAAGGACAGCTTCGTCCATCAGGCTGTCAGGAAGCTGAACTCCCTCCCGTCCTTGCCCCCCCTCCCCTCCTTTACCCCACGCAACACTGAACTCTGACACTACCCCAGCCCCCCCCGCCCCCCCCCCCCCCCCCAATGTCCATACCCCCAGGTCCCCCCCCCCTTACAACCGTGACCCGCACCAGTCACTTTAGCAGCATGATGGATCTCTACATCATCCAGCATGTCTATAAATCTTACCTTCTGTCAGTTGATAAAAGACATTGCACAGTTTTTGTTTTATTTAACTGGTTTGCACTCTATTCTGCCATGTTTGCCTTATGCCACTTAACTTACTAATCTCTTTTATGTCTATTTATTTTAATTTTCTGCAATGTCCTTATTGTATAACTGTATAGTTTGTATGTAAATATGGTTAAATGTATATCTTGTATTGATGTCTACTGTCAGTGTTTAATGTTAACTGTATTGCACAGGGTTATGAGAGTAATCGCAATTCAATTTTGTATGTATGTTAAGTAATGTGGAAGAATGACAATAAAGCAGACTTGACCTTGACTTGACTTGACGATTGCATCTCTAATTTGGCCAAGATTGCAGATGATATGAAATAAGTTTAATGTTATTATAGATTATAAAGGCTTTATAATTAAATATATCTGAAAGGTCATCAAAAATTACTATCATTACCTCCCTCCCTTCCAAGCTAGAGTCCCCCAGTGAATTTTGGCCATTTCCACCACTGAATAAATGTAATGTTCTTTTATTGTATTGATACATATATATATATTCATTATGTCAATATTAACATTTACATAACTTATATTTCCAATTTGCAGTAAAACCACCACAATATGAAGTATTCTGTACATTTAGAACACATGCGTTTAATGGCAGGTGTTAAACGAAAAGCACTGTAAACACAGCCGTCCCTCATCCAGCCGCTCTTGTAATGCAGTCACTGTGCAGAAGCAATAATGTGATTATTTCCGGGCTCCTGAGGGGCCTCCCACCGACAGCGCTGCACTGTGTGATTGCATACGGGCCCCGAGGAGCTGTCTCCTGTTTGTCCAGATCCTCCTCACTCAGTGGGAGAGCGACAGCATGCTGGGATCGCAGCGGAAAGCAGAAGAAAGGCTAGTCACTGGCCACAATAGTGAAGTTTGGGTTAATGACACACAGTCATGAGGCGTCTTCGATGGGAATCAGCGGAGGGTGGGGAACCATCCAGAAAAACAAATATATATATATATATTTATTTTCCAAAGTGTCTCCACTAAATAGGGCAAAACATTGGTCATGTTTTTAATGGTGAGGCTATTCAACTGTCATTTCTCCCAGCTTTGTCAGCTGTCTTCTTCAGCACATCCGAAACGCACTGCATTATCTGCTTTGAAACTCAAGGTCTCTCTGCCTTCCTCCTCCAGATTCCTCAAATAAATCTGGCGCAAATACCCTCATATTTCTCAATAAATAATATTTCCTGAAGCAGTTACACAGTTCCATAAAACCATGACAGACTCGTCAAGACCATTTCCCTATTCCTCAGAAATTGCATCCTCCTTTATAGTTTTGCAATATCCTCCCGAGACCCAGCTGTGGAGTTTGTGCCTCTGTAGTGGATATTATATTTTAGTGTATTTCTCTGAGACCTCACGCGTCACAGTTTTAAGTCTGGATGTCCTGTATACAGCACACTCAGGGCTTTATAGAGAGATGTTTGGAAGTTTCACCATTACCCTCTCCAAGGTCTTTAAAGATGGCTAAAACTAATTTAGTGAAACATTTTGGTAGCACTTTATGTTAGGGTCTGTTAGCTAGTTGCTTATAAGCATGCATAATACTAAAATATTAGCCATTTATTAGTAGTAATTAAGCATATATTAATGCCTTATTCTACATCCTAATCCTACGCAATACCTAAACTTAACAACTAACTTACTACCTATTAATAAGCAGCAAATTAGGAATTTATTGAGGGAAAAGTCATAGTTAAGAGTGAATAGATGTTCTTTATTCTAAAGTGTTACCGAAATTTTACATCCTTATGGAAATATGACTATATTTTGTAATTGTCATTTAAATCTGAATAATTTTCAAATTGTTTGTCATAAAGCAACATCTTAGGAAAATGTAATGGGATTTCAAATTTAAATATGACTTGCTGTTATAAAACAGGACATAATTTCATCTGTAGAGGATATCAGGACTAAAAGCATGTTTATTATTTATTTTTGGAGACATAACGATTGAATAGGAAAATAAATTATATATAAATTTTCTTATGAAATATTAGATATTATTATGAAAATCTGGCCAATTATTATGGCCGTCATGACAATTCTTTTTTCAACATGCTGTTCCAACAGCAACACATTAATATGCAAATTAGACGGATACACCGCGTTTGTAATGGAAGCAGACTCAGACAGATGGGTAGAATACAACAGGTGAGTTTTATTGTAATCGGTGGTGAGTAACAAGTTCAATGAACAAGCACAGTAGTACGATGAGGGTGATAATGGACGTTCCCTTGCTCTCACTGGAACTCGTGAACAAGGGGACCGGAGCACACACCTCACAATCCTGGAGGATGGGGACAGACTCGTGGAAATCCTGGGAGACACGGACAATGGAGTAGAGCTGGGAAGAACACGCTGGAGATGACACAGGAGGTAAGTAGGATATAAAGGCAACTAAACAGGTAACATTAGTCCACTTCGAAGAAACGAGATCGGACAATGAACTGGTGTGAGGTGTGTGCTTATATGTGCTGGCTGATGAGGGTGCTGATGACGTGCAGGTGTGTGTAATTAATACTCAGGTGATGAGTGCATTGTGATTGGGAGGTGAGCGAGCCTGGCTGATCCGTGACGGTGTTAAGTAGGAAAAACAGTTTATGGAAATTTTTACACACATATTGCATAAAACAAAATGGTATATCAAATAATTTTGTTACATATTTTATAACATAGTTGAGAATCATCGTTAAACAAAGTTTAGTATAAAAAAATCATGAAACCTGAAAGAAAATTCATTGTTTTTGCCCTTTTAAAAAGTTTATACATGCCATTTTATTTTTTATAAAAACTGAGTCCCAGTGTCCTCCACAGAGGGCATAGAATAAAATATGATTTTTCTATTTTTTCTTATGCTCTAAACCAGGGATAGGCAACGCCGGTGTCTTGCAGAGTTGAGCTCCAATCCTAATCAAATACACCTTCCTGTGACTTTCTAGTGATCTTAAAGACATTGATTAGCCTCTTCAGGTGTGTTTGATTAGGGTTGGAGCTAAACTCTGCAGGACACCGGACCTCCAGGACCGAAGGTGTCTATCCCTGCTCTAAACAATGTAATGACATGAAAAAGTACTAAATTCACAAAAGTTTTTTTATATTGCTAATGTGCAAGGCAAGCATATTTTGTTCTGTGTATTTGCAATGCACTTAATACACTGACCAGGGGCAGTTCTTTATTAACCCGATGCACAAAGTATGAATGGGAGGGATTCTTTCTATCACAGGCTGTGTTTGAAACCGCATACTTCTCTACTATATAGTGGGGGAAAAGCAGTAGGTGAACAAATGGTATGACCGAATCCTCAGTATTCATAAAAGAGTATGTGAGAAATACCTGGGTGATGTACTAATTCTTGCGAGATTCAGACGTGCGTATACGAATGTTGGGTCCGAATATGCCTGCTTGCCTACTATTTAGCAGGAGAAAACAGTACGTGAAAAGAGTAGTATGTCCGAAACCTCTGTATTTATAAAATAGTAGGCAAGAAATCCCCGGATGGCCTACTGCTCCCGCCCAGATTCTGAAGTGTACACAGATGGACACTTTAACTTCCCATGAGGCAACGGGGAGGAATCATCATTTACGAACATGGCAGAGGACAGATGCTGCGTTCAAGTCCTCCTGGGACGTTCGTACTTACGAGTGGACAAGTTATTACCACGTCGGGTAAGTTCAAGTCACTTTGGTTGAAACACTTTTTTACATAAATTTCAATGATTTTTTAAAAACTCTACATCTATAAAATGATGAATGAAGAATGTGCATCATTGTGCATTTATGAAGGTGATGTAAACTGAATAATTATACATTCTATTATAATTATAAAATAATATAGTATTTTGTATGTGTAACTTATATAGTTTTATTTTATATTACAAAACAAATGTTTTTTATTCATTTCAACAACTTTACTGACGCTGCATGTCTTTAGTCGTTGGTCCAGTGCATCCGACACGTTTTTCACTGACATGACCCCAACTCAGAAACTCTGGGCTTACAGAAAATGTTGAGTTTCCCACTCGTAATAACGACTTTGTGCTGGCGTTCATGTGCATTCAACTCGTAAATACCATGTCTCCGACATGACTTGAACGCACCAAGAGATTGTTTTCAAGTGTAAGTACAACAAAGCTGTAATTTGTGTTTTAATTTCACTTATTTCACAACTGACGAGGAAACTGTTGGTTTTAAGACATTGTGTTAAATACTGATTTATTCGATATGTTAAGTTGTTGTAAAACCTTTCATTTTCATATAGCTAAAGTACCAGTCGTGCTTCATTAAGCACACATACTTATCAAGATTTGTTAAGCATCGCGGAGAACTCTGCTCATATTTTCTGCATAATGATGCATTTAAAAGTTAATGACCAAATGGATGTTTATAAAAGTTCACATTGCTGTTGCAGATGAAATATAACATGATAACAATAAATAAATATTTTCTACCAGGATAAATGTTGATTATTAGTAACCCAAATGCCTTTTTGTAAACCTCTACGGAACCTCTACTTCTACCTAACCGTTGATCGCATGCATCCGCCACGTTTGTAGTTTTTCTAATGCCTTTTATTCATGTTTTTAGTTCTGTACTGAATCCTTCGCCAAAGCGCAATGAATTGTGGGCTATTTTAGCCATTAGAGTGTGCACGGATCTGCACTTCAAAAATCGAAATAGTAGACCAGGGCTATTCCATTAACTTAATTTGAGGGCTGGATTATCAAATTGAATATTTGAAGGGGACCAAGGGGTTGTGGGGTGCCCTGATCTTTTTCTGGGGGGGCCTGTAAAAGACACAAACTAAGGAGCAAGCAAGATGATTAATGAACACAGGTGAACTGACTGATAATTAGACATATTAACTAATGAGAACAGGAACAGAACCAAAAAAGCGCAAACAGAAAACTAAACAGACAAATACAGGTAACATATCGCCCCCCTCCCAGAAGGTGAATCTCACGCCCGCAGCAGTTCTTCCGGGGAGGGAGGGTGGGCGCCCTGGAGGCCAGTGCAGAACCAAAACATGAGAGGCCACCAGGGCGGGTTAGGGTACTCTGGGGCCATGGCGGCTGTTCCACCGTGGCCCTAGCTGGCTTAACCAAGGGCATATGAAAATTTGGGCAAAAAAAGGGCAAACATTTTCTTGGGGAAATTTAAGTCTGTGGGGAGCTCTGGAGGAGCGGGAACATGAGGAACGGGCACTGGAGGAATGGGCCCTGGAGGAACAGGCACTGGAGGAACAGGCACTGGAGGAAAAGGCACTGGAGGAACGGGCACTGGAGGAACGGGCACTGGAGGAACAGGCACTGGAGCAACGGGCCCTGGAGGAACGGGCACTGGAGGAACAGGCACTGGAGGAGCAGGCACTGGAGGAACGGGCACTGGAGGAACGGGAACAGGAGGAGCGGGCACTGGAGGAATGGGCACTGGAGGAGCAGGCACTGGAGGAGCAGGCACTGGAGGAACGGGCACTGGAGGAACGGGCACTGGAGGAGCAGGCACTGGAGGAACGGGCACTGGAGGAACGGGAACAGGAGCGGGCACTGGAGGAATGGGCACTGGAGGAGCAGGCACTGGAGGAACGGGCACTGGAGGAACGGGAACAGGAGGAGCGGGCACTGGAGGAATGGGCACTGGAGGAGCAGGCACTGGAGCAACGGGCCCTGGAGGAACGGGCACTGGAGGAGCAGGCACTGGAGGAACGGGCACTGGAGGAACGGGCCCTGGAGGAACGGGCCTTGGAGGAATGGGCCCTGGAGGAACGGGCACTGGAGGAGCAGGCACTGGAGGAACGGGCACTGGAGCAACGGGCCCTGGAGGAACGGGCACTGGAGAAGTGGACACTGGAGGAGCGGGCACTGGAGGAACGGGAACAGGCGGAGTGGGCACTGGAGGAATGGGCCCTAGAGGAATGGGCACTGGAGGAACGGGCCCTGGAGGAATGGGCCCTGGAGAAGTGGGCACTGGAGGAGCAGAAACAGGTGGAGCGGGTACTGAAAAAAAATAAATAAACACTTGTTGGGTAATTGTCATAAGGACTTCCGGTGATTATGACAGTCATTACAGTGACAACATTAAGTCCATTGATGTCATAATGCTCTTTATAATGCCATGACTATTATGATAATGACTTCCAAAAATTATTAAAAATGATACATTACAGCCCCAGATCAGCACTCATTAATGAAATATTCAAGATGAACTGCATGAAAATATCTGGAGACGCTTCCTCTGTAAATACGCAAACTCATTCGCTGGTGGTGAAAGCTTAAACAAGCTCGGTCATAGCAAACACTGAGAAGGGTTTATCAGAGAGACAGAGGGGGAGGCTCAAGTAATGCCACTCTTACCGTCAAGAGAGAAGCCAGAATCCAAAATTAATTGAACATTTCTTTGAAATGTTCTTCCAATTACTGGCTGTGAGATTTTGTGAGTCAGAAGCTTGATGTGCTCGCAACAGATAAAAAGAGGCCATAAGGGCCAATAAACCAATACATTTAAGCAAAGTACTAAAATCATCAAGGACAGGATTCACAAAATACAACTTTGTTCCAAAATGCATAGTCATACAAAAGAGCGTAGGTTTGCTTTTGACATTGGTGAGTACATTCAAGGTCTTCTCAGGTCCTAAAATCCATACCTGACCCGAATCGACCAGAATCACTTCTTAGCCGAACCCGACATGCATACAATTTTTTTTAAAGACAAACCCGAACCGAGACAGACCCGATGATATTAGACTCGAGTCCAAACCAACCCGACCGCATTTATTTTTTAACCCGACTGGACCCGAAGGTAAACGGCCTTGACGTGTGCACAGCTTGCAGCTCCACATCGGGTCCTGCTGCTGACTGATTTGGCTGCTGCTCCATTACTTTCATTCAGTTTATTTAGGCTACTTATTAGCCTATTACTGTATAATTTTGCCTGCCTAATGGATACATGTTATTTCTGAATTTGGCTTTAAATTTTTGGCTAACCAGTGGATTTGAAATATAAACGTGATAGTTTCATAAAAATTTAATCGATAGGTTAATAAATCATGGATTTTAAAGTTTTGTCTGCACTGTCACGAAGGGTTTCTGCACACACAAAAGAAAAGCCTTGTATTGACACGCAGCGTAATGAAGTATCTATACGATGGATTTCTGAGGTCACAAACGTATGTTCCTTTTTACTTGCGTTTCTCAAAAATGAACTTAACATGAACGCACAAGTAGAAAAGTTTAAAAGAATTCGGGTCTAATCGTATCCATTTGGGAAAAGCACATTTATTTGAATTACCCGAGGCTGCTAATACCGAACCCGACCCGTGTCCGCGGCGCTCATAGAAGTTTTGGCTCGGGTCGGACCTCGGGTTTTCAGATCCAAGTGGACTCATGAAGACCTCTAGGGGACATAAACCCAACACCCAACAACCCAATCATTATTGCATTTCTGATAGACCTTTGAAAACAGTTTATGGTAGCCAACATATTCATAATTCCTATACAGAGTTTTCTTATTATTATGTTTAACAGAAAAGTACACCATTTTGATTTTGTGAACCAACAATATCAGCATCAAAGCACTGGGTGTCTTTCTCACGCATTGCTTTATTTCAATATTACTCGACCCAGGATGATTCTGAAAGAAAACTCTGCTGTTGCTATATAACGGAACTTTCATACACATTTGAACATTTGATTGACAGATAAACTGCATGCTCTTATTTCAGTGTTGTTTTTATAATGTGGATATTTAAGCTACCAGTTTGATTTGTACATTCATTTGAACAACGTTAATTTAACGTTAAAGACTGTCTGCGGCTCAGAACACTGTTCCAGATCTGCACCACAGAGCGCCACTTACATAGTTTACCATAAAATCCACATTATATTTGTCCCAATATATTGTTAATATTAATAATGACTTTATATTAGGCTGGAAGATTGTGTATCTTTCCACACAACGTTTGTCTGTCTGTCTGTATCAAATAATAGCCATAGTTCGCGCTTTCTCTTTCCATTTGCATTGTTTTGTCAAACACCGTACTTCAAACTCATCGGTGCACATTTGTTCATTCCTGAAGTGAACTTTTATATTCACTGTTTTACACTGCTGTCTTGAATTGGGTGCAATACCTGTGAGTTGTTCTAAACACGGCTGCACTTCTCGTCCAGTGTGCGCCTCTGGTCATACATAACCAAAGCACTAAGTACATTAGCTTTTAGATTTCCAATATGACATCTATTATGAAACTACCAACCAATTCTTCCAGCCATCATTTGCATTCCTTCAGACATTTATATCAAAAGAGAAATTGAGGACAAACGGCTAAAACAAGCAGTCTAATGCTCCCCTGGTGTGTTCTATTTTTATTTAATACAACCGACAAATTGAGCTCCTTTGCTCTAAATGCGTGTTGAATTTTCCTTAATTATGGGATTATGGCAGCATACCTTGACGTACACTGCGGCCTCTGGCACAGCGATTTCCAGTGTTTCTTAAACCCTCTCTCGCGCTTGGCTCTTGATTTGGATATCTTTCCCTCTGAGCTGTTTTTGAGTTAGAGGATTTTTTTTAAAGATTGGGTTCTTGACTTTTAAACATGACTGTGAAATAAGCATGCACCTTGGGGTTTAAAAGCAATTTCCAGGCCGTTGCCTCCGACAGTGGCGTATACTGCAATTCATGCACGAGTCAGTGTGTATCTGCTCATCGCCGGCCCGAACCCTTCCCATCCTTCTCTAACCTTCCCAGGTGCGTCTGCCCAACATTTCTCACCTGCAGAGAGCATGCATTCTTTAATCAAAGCATTTCATTTATCCTGTGCTCATTTGTCCCGCAACCAAAAATAGCTTGTTTTCTCATCTGTCTGCTTCCTCATTTGTTTCTCATGTGATTTGGCAGTTGTGTGACATATAATTGCACTAAAGAAGTCTCATAGTTATGGAAAAATGGTTTGCTATTTTATTCAACTTCTTGTTGATCTTCAAGAACCAATGCAAGCATGCTACATGCACTTAATATAATAATAACAGAAAATTTGGCATAATTATGTGCAATAACCCTAAAACAAATCATAATCCTAACTCTAACTCTATGGGAAGAACATGTTGTTTACATTTCACTTCTGATTATACCCTGTATAATTTATTATGTGACAAATAAAGAAACCTTAATATTACTCTGCACTCACTGAAATGTACAATTAAAATAAAGCCTATAAAATGAAAATGAATATTCTGTCATTAATTACTCATCCATTTCAAACACGTAAGACATTCGTTCATCTTCAGAACACAAATTAAGATATATTTTTGATGAAATCCGAGAGCTCTCTGACCCTCCCATAGACAGAAAGGATATTACCACAATCAATGCACAGAAACGTAGCAATAACATTGGTAAAATGTGTAACATTGCGTTCCTGTGTGGCTCAGTGGTAGAACATTGCGTCAGCTGAGCGAAAGGTTGTGGGTTCGATTCCCAGGGAACACATGTACTAATAAAAATGTATAACCTGAATGGAATTGTAAGTCGCTTTGGATAAAAGCGTCTGCTAAATGCATAAATGTAAATGTAAAATAGTCAGTTAAACCGTCATTTTACAAAGCTACACTGAAAACAAATATTGGAAGTTTTTGCAAACTATTTAGTTTAGCTACATAAAAAATTGGAAAGTTAGTCAGTTCAATTTGTTTATTTAAATGTAGCTAAAATGCAAGAAATGCTAAAGCTAAAATAGATTTTTTTGAAATTTCAATCACAAAGAAAACAACAATATAATTTATTCAGCAATTATTCTCCCCCAAATTATTCCGTCATTTGTAATGTAACAAATGTAATCAGCATTGTTTAAGTTCAGTAGAAAGCGTGCGCATGCTAAACGTAAATAACGCTAATTACATTGATTACGTTCTGGGGTACTCTTCAAAATGACGGAAGACGGTGACTCGGGGGAGTTCAATTGCTGAATAAATTATCTTATTGCTTTCTTTGCGCTCAAAAATTATTCTCATATTTTTATTTCTGGGTGAACTAACTCTATAAAAGCTTATATAAACTGTTCATTACATTTTAGACACAATATTGCCAACAAATCACCAAACACAGTTACATCAGAAACGTTGGGCGACTCCGAACAGCACACACTGTAGTAGTGTTATTTGCTCCTGAACGACTCAATTACTGCATCCCAATTTGCATACTGTCCATCCTAAATAGTATTCTAAATTAGTGTCCCAACTTGTAGCATGTTGAAATAAGAATCCAAAAGGTACCTGGATGGTTTTCTACTTCCTGTGGAAATTCGAAGTGCACGCTCTAAAGGCTAATATTGTCCACAATGCATTAGACAAAGATTTGAGTAGAACTACAAACACAAATTAAAAGCCTTTAAAAACACACTACAAACATGGCAGATACGTGAGACCGATGTTAAGTAGAGAGGTTTAGATAAAGGGTTTTAGTGATTTTTAATCTATAGGCTATCAACCCTGATGTATTTAATGTTATCCACATTATATGTTATCTGCAACAACACTGTGTAAAGATATGTTTGGTCATTAATTATTAAATGCATCATTATGCAAACACGAGGAGAGTTCTCAGCATGAATGAACCCCGACTAGCAGATCAACGTGCCTCTTCATTTATCTCTGATTTGGTAGGAAATTAAATGAAAATAAATATGGATGATGTTAACAGTGGCAAAATGACTGACAGGGCAGTTTAAACACTGACGGGATGCATGTAACCGAGCTGTTCATTAAAGACACAGTTATGTAGAAGTAGACTAATATGTCCCAAAGCTTGCTTGCTATTCTGCTACACATTCAAAAATATGCACTGTGTACAAACATATTTTTAGGGTCTAATAAAAGGAGTCGAATTGGGACGCAGCAAATCTTTTTGAATGAAATAGTAAAGTGAATGATTCGATGAATCACTATTAAACATGGCAACAGAAATCATTATCATTCAGTTTAGGACTTTTAAATATGATTTGATTAATCTAAAATTATTATGACATAATGTTTATATAAATAGACCAACACATGGATGATATTCTTCCTGAACAAGGAACTGTTCACGTAGAACATGTTTTTTGTAATTCATTATGCTAGGTATACATTGATTTCTGTGTAAATGCACTTGACAGACCATTGTGCTTGAGTTTTGTGTAATGTGCATGATACAGTGTTCTAAAAACACGGCGTTCAAGTTACAATAACTTCAACTTTTCAAAAATGCATCTCAAGGATTTTTTTACCCAGCAGTGATCAATTGATCTATCGGTAAGCCCCTCCCCTCGAACACAGATGAGCCAATGGCAGTCGAGTATCAGTTGCACGGTGAGCAGAACTCAGCCATCTTTAGGTTTCAGCGTCATAGAGAAACATTGGAAGATGCGAAACTCGCATCGGTTTTATGGGGTTTATGCTTCAAAAATAGAAAAACTATGTGTCTGGGGTACTTGCAACACTGATTCCAGGTATCCTGAGAGGATGGGTAATATCATTTATTACATTACATTTCCTGAATCCAAACAAAACAGAGCAAAATATCCCTAAGTATTCAATCCTAATACAAATGAAGACAAAAACGTAAATGTTCTGCTTGTCATACACGCTTTTAATTAATGTATGCTTTTCATCTGCTCAAGCAGAACGTTAATGTTATCTTCAACAAGGTATCTCTGGATAAAACTAGCGAACTGTAAAGCTATGAGTCCATGCTAATGTACAAACCTAAATAAAGGACCGTTCTCATGTCTTGTGTAAAGGAAGGTTTAATCTACATTTAATCGTCCCCTGCGATACATGAACAGTGTTGATCTGCATGTTGTCATCCGCGACCGTAATGTGAGATTCTCCCGCTTACATTGAGATCCGTAAACCCTCGTTTCGAGTTACCCACCATATTTATTATTAAATATGTTATAAATCCTTCCATGGAATATTTAATTCCCATTTGTTGGCCTTCTGTGTCCAAAATTCTTTAAAAACATGGTGGGACAAGGTTCGAGGCTTACTGATAACTGAATTGTTTCACTTCTGAATGAATAAAGATTTTTGAACGAATCTGTGAATTGATAATGACATTTTTTGTCTGCTATTACTTTAAGAGCTGCCGGTGCTGAACGTGATGTGGATCTGACTCACATTGACAGCGCTACTTTCAAAGATCATCTATTCATGCAATAAAGACAACAAGCAGCCTGTTTAATACTGAAAAGGGGTACAATGTGGTCATGATCTCTTTACCTGTAAGTGAATATCAGGGGATAAAATGAATGATTAAAAAAATAGTACAATATGATCACTTTAAGGAATGTTACTGTATAATAAACCCTGCTTAGATTTATATGAGGCTCATGTAATACACCACTAAACTCGTTCTGACACGAGAAGTGCTGAAAAATCTTCTGTAACAGCACATTTAGCACTAAAAATCCATCTCTATCCTCCAAAGACCAGCCCCTTGCCTTGTCTCTCCCGCGGTGCTTTTGTCAGCCATCGTCTTGCCCTCTAGACACGAGCGTCTGGCTTTTCCCCAGGCTGTATGTTGTCAGCGCTAGCATACTGGTGGGGGCGAGAGACATGCTAGATCCTCAGGCAAAGCAATTATTGGCTGGTTTCATTGTTGAGTGCACTGCTGCCGGAGCCCCGAGAGAGAAAAAGAGCACAAGACGACAACTCGCAAAAAAGTTTTCTTCAAATTGGCCACCAGCTGCCTTCCAGTCTCATGTAGATTCCCTCTGTAGGGCAAACAGTGCCGACTAAATTAGAACAAGCTTCCAATCTACAGGTCTAGAACGAGAACGAAAGCCAAAAGTAGGAGAAAATGCACAACTCATTTCCTCTGCCTTCCCTACTGAAAAGTTAATACACTTATTTCATGCTAAGCATACTACAAATACATTTTCGTATTTATGTACTTACTAAAATACCATGCAATTGTGCTTTACGATATACTAAACTGCTATACTTAAAGTCTGCTAAATCGGAACAACACATTTTGTGCTTAATGCACTTGTTAATTGTGCGGAAGTAGTGCTGAAGTCCAACTAAATATATACTGAAGTGTATTTAATTCTGCTAAAGTGGAACTATTGCAAGTACACTTTAAATATTGTGCATTTAAAGACTGATATTATTCAAAGATGATACAATCCTCATAAAAAGTGATGTTAAACACGTTTTAGACTTAATATTAAGAAATGTGCATTGTGCTCCAAATAAAGTTTAATTATATGTTTTATATCAGTATGTCTTGAGTTGTATGTCAGTAAATATGTTAATATATTTTAACTATACTTAGTATGAAATGTATTATATATACCTATATTTTTTACTAGGGTTTGAATTCACCAATGCCTTTAATCTAGCAGGACTGTCACAGAGTACATTCAGCATCATTAAAAAACCAAGCTGTGCATTAATAATTGATATTTACAGAACACCCCATGGAAGTGCAGTGTACACACATACATTGTCATTTCTTCTTCAGCTCCTCAGCAGGGCTGTTCGTTTTGTGCATTTATGTGCAGTGAATTTGAATGAATGAATGAATGATGCATTTATATAGCGCTTTATTGTGTATAGTTGTTCACCCAAAGCGCTTTACAATCATGTGGGGCGGGGGTGTCTCTCCTCAACCACCTCCAGTGTGCAACATCCACTTGGATGATGCGACGGCTGCCACAGGACAACGGCACCAGTGCGCTCACCACACACCAGCTACAGGTGGAGAGGAGAGAGAGACCAGCTACCGGTGGAGAGGAGGAGAGAGACATAAGACAATCCAAGTGTATGAGCTAACCACACACCAGCACAGGTGGAGAGGAGAGAGAGACATAGAGACAATCAAGTGTATGCGCTTCACACACACCAGATACAGGTGGAGAGGAGGAGAGAGACAACAAGTGTATGCGCTCACCACACACCAGCTACAGGTGGGAAGAGAGAGAGAACATTAGAGCCATTCAGTGTATGCCCCTCACCACACACCAGCTACAGGTGGATAGGAGAGAGAGATCATAGAGACAATCAAGTGTATGCGCTCACCACACACAGCTACAGGTGGAGAGGAGAGAGAGTCATAGAGACAATCAAGTGTATGCGCTCACCACACACCAGCTACAGGTGGAGAGGAGAGAGAGTCATAGAGACAATCAAGTGTATGCGCTCACCACACACCAGCTACAGGTGGAGATGAGAGAGAGTCATAGAGACAATCAAGTGTATGCGCTCACCACACACCAGCTACAGGTGGAGAGGAGAGAGAGTCATAGAGACAATCAAGTGTATGCTCTCACCACACACCAGCTACAGGTGGAGAGGAGAGAGAGTCATAGAGCCAATCAAGTGTATGCTCTCACCACACACCAGCTACAGGTGGAGAGGAGAGAGAGATCATAGAGACAATCAAGTGTATGCAACTCACCACACACCAAGCTACAGGTTGGAGAGGAGGAGAGAGTCATAGAGACAATCAAGTGTATGCACTCCACCACCACAACCAAGCTACAGGTGGCGAGGAGAGAGAGACATAGAGACAATCAAGTGTATGCTCTCACCACACACCAGCTACAGGTGGAGAGGAGAGAGAGTCATAGAGACAATCAAGTGTATGCGCTCACCACACACCAGCTACAGGTGGAGAGGAGAGAGAGTCATAGAGACAATCAAGTGTATGCTCTCACCACACACCAGCTACAGGTGGAGAGGAGAGAGAGAGTCATAGAGCCAATCAAGTGTATGCTCTCACCACACACCAGCTACAGGTGGAGATGAGAGAGAGACATAGAGACAATCAAGTGTATGCGCTCACCACACACCAGCTACAGGTGGAGATGAGAGAGAGACAATCAAGTGTATGCTCTCACCACACACCGGCTACAGGTGGAGATGAGAGAGAGACAATCAAGTGTATGCGCTCACCACACACCAGCTACAGGTGGAGAAGAGAGAGAGACATAGAGACAATCAAGTGGACGGGGGTAATTAGGAGGCCATGATTGACAAGGGCCAGTGGTGGGAATTTGGCCAGGACACCGGGGTTACACCTCTACTCTTTACGAGAAGTTTCATGGGATTTTGAATGACCACAGAGAGTCAGGACCTCGGTTTAACGTCTCATCCGAAAGACGGCATCAATTTGTGCATAAGTTTCCTCATGGACATATATCTGATAATGCAAAATCATTAATGATTGAAATTCTTTGAAATTAAATATCAAATGCTACTTTCACCCTCATTTCTGAAGTAAGAATTTAATATCTGGGAAGACATCCAATAAGCAATCATTTATTACACATAATTTAATGTTTACAGCTCTGTTGTAGTTTGTCTTGATTTTTTGACTGTCAATTTCTCTGAATTGCTCCAATAGACCTCATTTAGTTTCAATTAATCCAAAATATTGTTTATTACTAATGCCTGCCCAACCTGAGAGTTATTTATTTAACAAATCAGCATTTCCCCAAACAA
Organism: Oxygymnocypris stewartii; assembly: GCA_003573665.1. Lineage (NCBI taxonomy): Eukaryota > Metazoa > Chordata > Actinopteri > Cypriniformes > Cyprinidae > Oxygymnocypris > Oxygymnocypris stewartii. The sequence continues at coordinate 88,004 of QVTF01001995.1, read as the reverse complement.
CAGTCACTTGTAGCAATCTACATTTTAATTGGGGACTTCATAAAGTGCCTTGATGATTTTTGAGTACAAAGCCATGAGTATTTACTTCAAAGTGATTGATTGAGTGAGTGAGTGAGTGAGTGAGTGAGTGTGTGAGTGAGTGTGTGAGTGTGTGAGTGAGTGAGTGTGTGAGTGAGTGTGTGAGTGAGTGATTGAGTGAGTGAGTGGTGAGTGAGTGAGTGTGTGAGTGTGAGTGAGTGTGTGAGACTGAGTGAGTTATTGAGTGATGTGAGTGAATTTGAGTGAGTGTGTGAGTGAGTGTGGAGTTAGTGAGCACGGGGGGGGTGTGAGGGGGTGTGTGAGGTGAGTGGTGAGTGAGTGATGTGAGTTGAGTGTGTGAGTGAGTGAGGAGGCGTGAGTGAGTGTGGAGTGAGTGTGTGAGTGAGTGGGTGTGAGAGTGAGTGAGTGAGTGTGGGGGTTGTGTGAGTGAGTGAGTGAGTGTGTGAGTGAGTGTGTAGATGAGTGAGTGGTGTGTGAGTGAGTGAGTGAGTGAGTGAGTGATGTATGTGAGGAGTGTGTGTGAGTGTGTCTGTGTGTTTGTGTGTGATTGAGTGTGTGAGTGAGTGACGGGAGTGAGTGAGTGTGTGGTGAGTGAGTGAGTGAGTGAGTGTGGAGTGAGTGATTGAGTGAGTGAGTGTGTGAGTGAGTGCGTGAGTGTGTGAGTGAGTGGAGTGAGTGTGTGTGTGAGTGTGTGGTGAGTGAGTGTGTGAGTGAGTGAGTGAGTGAGTGTGTGAGTGAGTGGTGGTGTGAGTGGTGAGTTGTGTGAGTGAGTGAGTGAGTGTGTGAGTGTGTGTGTGTGAGTGAGTGGTGCGTGCGTGTGTGAGTGAGTGAGTGGAGCGTGTGTGAGTGAGTGAGTGAGTGAGTGAGTGAGTGTGTGAGTGAGTGAGTGTGTGAGTGAGTGAGTGAGTGAGTGTGTGAGTGAGTGAGTGAGTGTGTGTGTGAGTGAGTGAGTGAGTGTGTGTGTGTGAGTGAGTGAGTGAGTGTGTGAGTGAGTGAGTGAGTGTGTGAGTGAGTGTGTGTGTGTGTGTGTGTGAGTGAGTGAGTGAGTGTGTGTGTGAGAGAGAGAGAGAGAGTGAGTGAGTGAGTGATTGATTGATTGATTGATTGATTGATTGATTGATCTTGAGGGCTGGGGAGTTGATGTAATTTTACGTGAACAATGTAAAATTAAAATGTCCAAACAATAGTGATGTAAATATAACCATACAATTATTTTAGATATAACTTCAAAGTTCTTTGTTGAAGTGTGAATTTAAAGGCAGATGAGCATTTCATGTTTACTTTATTGTTTATTTATGTATTTTTTATTTCATTTTTTTAATATATAAATGGATTGTTTTTATAATTTTGTTTTATTATTATTATTAGTTGTTTGTTGAAATCCACAAATCCCTGGGGTAACTGCAGGAGGTTTGTGAGTTAAGGAAAAGCTAATAATATGTAAAATGTAAAATTAAAATAGGTTTTATTGCATGTCATGTGACCATTAACATCAGAGAACAGTGAACAGGTGATTTGTTGTTAAATCATTGAAATATTAAATATATAATCTAAAGGTGACCTCAAGAAAATTGTGTATGGTGACAATAAAAAAAATCAGTGTTTTATCAAAATAATAAATTGTTCCACTTCTGAGACGACTGTCCTTTTCAGATGACGTCTCTTACTTTTCTCTTCTGCTGTACAATCACATCACTGCTGTCTGGTACATAATGCCCTCTTTTCATGATCCAGTTCATTCCAGTCGGATCAAATCAATGTGTTCTCATTAAATATCTAGTTTCACACAGAAATACATCAGGCTACAGAAGTCAAATGTGCTGACTCTTAAGGATAAGAAGCACAAGCCACAAACGCCTGGTTCAGATGAGTAGGCTGATATAGTTTCTGTTGATCTTACAATCGTTCAGAAGAGTTTGCGTTTCGACGCTGCAGTCATTAATAGTTGGCTACCATTGAGATGACTGCAGTGGATTTCTCCTCTCATAATGTGATTTACAGACATGTAAGCCCGAGCCGTATTTCTCATTGTCCGTGCTTGTATTTATGAGCGTGGCTATATTTTGCACTGTTGCTAATTTGTTAATTAAGGCCTGACACACACAACACATTTCACTTGCTTTCACGAAGGGTCAGAGCTCATATATAGAGCACTTTTTAAAATTAGCTTCTTTAATTTACAGTCTAGTTTCTGCTTTAATAACGCTAACTGTACATTTCCATAATGGACTGAATGAAGTAGTTTGAAAACAAAGTTAAAAATCACCAAATCTGCATAAAGGGCAACAAAATCTTGATAGATTTCCTTCCAGTTATGCTGATATGTCCCATCGTTATTTTTAATTCGTCCTTAATTTTGTTAATTGCCTGCCATCTACAGGGCTAACATAGCCAATTAATGTTCCCTGCTATAGCTTCTGTAATGTATAGACGTAATAAAATGAATGGAATGAATATTAATCAACACAACTATATCAAGGCAACTTAAATCAAAATAAATATCTTTAATTAAATAATAACATTTCAATTTTCACAAATACTAGGCCATGTGGTGCAAAAAAAGTTGCAAACATTGAAACTCAATGTTTTTTTTTTATAATATTAAAATATTTAATTTCAACCTTCAAACATAAATATGAATGCCATATTAGAGATCAAAGATTTGTCATGATTTAATACTTTTAGTAAACATGAGTTTATTCATGACATGAGTCAAAAAACATGAGTTTATACTTTTAGATTTTTTTGAGCCTTCTAAAATTCTGTTTCTTGCTAAAATTATTGCAAATGTGTTATATGTTCACACATATTATAGACAATAAATCAATTATTCTTTAAATGTGATATGTGACTATTTTCTTGGATTGAAACAGAGAGGGTCAAATATATTTTAACATGCTTTAAACATGATTTTTAAATTTAAAATATATTTTCAAAAATATACTGGTAGAAAATATATGTAAATATATTTTGAATCATATTTTAGCAAATATATATTTTTTGTACATCTTGAAATATACTTGAAACACATTGGAAAACGACGAGTTTATTTGCAAAAACAGATAACAAAAATCATGTTTTTATTATGTTATGTTTTTATTGTTATCCTGTTTTTATTGTGTTAATTAGCTGTTTTTTTGTTATTTGTTAACCTAATCAATTTGAATTAATTGGGATTAATTGTAATTGAGAATTTTTTTCAATCTGTTTTTGCAAATTAACTCTTCGTTTTCAAATGTATGTTTAAGTATATTTCAACATATACAAAAAAGTCCTAAAAATATATATTTGCTAAAATATGATTGAAAATATATTTAAATAAACTTATTCTCTACCAGTATATTTTTGTCCATGTTTTGTAGATTTTTGAAAATATATTATAAATGTATAAATCATAAATTGCTCTTCATATATATATTATTTTTCTGTATGGGAGATTCTACAGCGTTATTTTACACAAACACAGCTGGAAGCGTGCCGTCACTTAAGGGAGGCTCTGCTCTGCGGTGAAAACTAAATCTAGCATGTTTTTAACGCAGCGAGGTCCTCTGCTTGCTGTGTTTGTGCACGCGGCTCTCGGAGCACCCTGGACTCCTGCTGCTTTAGCTCTACAACATGAGTGCGAATGCACTTCCAACTCCCAGGTTTACACTCCAACGCCAATTACGACACACATCCGTCTCTTAGCTTTTAGCGCACTTTACCATGTTCTTGAACTTTCATTTTCTGACTCACAAAAGTCAACGGACTTTGGAAAAGCTGTCTTAATTACATTAGCAATAAACACATCCATCCATGGATATGACTTTAAAAACTCCACTTATACATTTCTGTTTTATTATCGACAAGCACTTGAAAAATACAAGGTTAGAATACATGAAAAAAAATAATTTAAGAGCTCTAATTTGAGGTCAGTTTAAAAAAATAATAATAATGCATTAAACTGATCAAAAGTGACATTAAAAACACTAATAATGTTACAAAAATGATATTCGAAATAAATGCTGTTATTTTTTACTTTCTGTTCATCTGTGAATCCTGAAAAATAAAATGTATCACAATTTCTTGAGCAGCATATTATTATGATTTCTGAAGATCATGTGACACTGAAGACTGGAGTAATGATGCTGAAAATACAGATTTGATCACAGAAATAAATTACATTTAATTGATATTTCACATAGAAAAAAATTAAAGTAAACAATATTTGTGACCCTGGACCACAAACCAGTCATAAGGGTACATTTTTATTTATTTAGATTTATAAATCACCTGAAAGCTGAATAAATAATATTTCCATTGATGTATGGTTTGTTATGATAGGACAATATTTGAAAATCTGGAATCTGAGGGTATATATATATATATATAAGTTGTTCAAATTAAGTTCTTAGCAATGCATATTACTAATCAAAAATTTTATTTTAAATAGCTAATTTGCTAAATATCTTCATGGAACATGATCTTTACTTAATATCTAATAATTTTTGGCATAAAAGAAAAATCTATAATTTGGACCCATTCAATGTATTGCTGGCTATTGCTACACATTTACCTGTGATGCTTATGACTGCGTCTGTGCTCCAGGGACACATCTTAAACATCTTTTTATCAAATAAATGCAGCCTTGAACATCATTTTTCAAACACATTGAACGTCTAACTGACCTCAAACTCTTCAACAGTTAGTACTCTATAAATGTGTAATAAACACACATTTTCCCTCGCAGGTGAACAACCGTAACCCAAACTAGAAGAGCACACACAGTTGGACAGTTAGTCAAGGCTGGATCAATAATTGAGGAAAACCAGCTCAAAAACCAGGATAAAGTCCAAGTAACAATACAGTAAAGAGCCTGTCAATCACTCCCATCATTACTGGATTATCACTGGAGACTGATTCTTCAGCTACAGGTCATCTTAGACACCAGCTTTCATATAAGCAGCTGTGGAAATGTGCATCATGTCAGTTTAAAATAGAGGTTAGCAGTGGTTTAATGAACAGGGACCTATTAGTAGCTGGACAATGCATATGAAAGAACATTATCTATTTGAGTTGAGATAAAAGAAGATTGTACTTCAGCCTAACGAGATGTAACAAAAGCGTTCATTACTTAATTCCTTTGTTGATTGTGTTTGTGCAGGTATTTGTTCTCTGATGATCACACAGCTGCTGAATGAATCCAGAGCTCATGATTACACGGAAAACATATTTCATCACTCATGCACAGTTAAAGCTCGTTCACATTATGATTATGCACATCCCAATTAGTTTCTTTGGTAATGCCCCGGTTTTTGAAAAGAAAAAGATGTGATGTGCTAGATATTTCACATGGTTGTTTAAAAGGAACGTTATTTCATCATGTGCAGTGTGTAATTTCATTTTAATTTTAAACTTTTAAAATTGATTTTACATTCATTTCTGATGTTCACTGAGTCTGTCAGGCTGTTGATGAAAGAAGTCAGAACATTAGGCTATACTGTATATGCTACACGTTTTGGTTCATTGCATTAGATTTATGATTATAATTATTTAGATGATGTGTGCTATATACTGCATTACATAGTCAACATGTAAACTTTGGTTTTGATGCACACTGATCTGTTCATCTTCATCAAACTACCGTGTTCCTGTGGGTTAGTGGTAGAGCATTGCGTTAGCAGCGCAAAGGTTGTGGGTTCGATTCCCAGGGAACACATACTGACAAAACAAATGTATAGCCTGAATGCACTGTAAGTCGCTTTGGATAAAAGCGTCTGCTAAATGTAAAAATGTACTGAAAATGTTTTTAGGCTTACAAGAGATGGACACAATGCTATTTTTTTTATTAAAATCATTGGTTATTGTTGATGAAATATGATTAAAAAGATAAATAATGTTGCAAATATACTATTTCCACAACAAAGTGCTATCATTTTTTTCCCTTGCAATTCTGAGAGAAAAACAAAACCAGAATTGCAAGATACAAATAACTCACAGGAACGAGATATAGACTTAAAAACTCTCAATTTTGAGACAAAAAGTCGCAATAACTTTCATTTGTATTTAAAAAAAAAACAAAGCCTAAAGCAACAACCATGGCTAAGCCTTATGCATTGCACATATTTGTCAATAACCTGAGAGTTTTTAAGCAATCATAAAAGAGAAAATCAGTAGCTTGGTGAAGATTCAGTGATGAATAGAGCCAGCTGTGACGTGGATGCTTGATTCTCTTCTTGATATGGTGTGAAATACATGTGGGGAACGAATCCCTCTCGTAATATAAACTCCTATAGAGATGCCACGGCTAAATTGGCTCATTTGGCTGTTTAATCAGCTCTTGAGCAAAGCTATATTAAACTGCTGGATGATACTGGAAAGGGCTTATATACAGTAGGGATGCTGTGATAGGTATCACATTCCTATTAGTGGATGCGGATCAGGACATATAGCAGTGTATAGTGACAGCATGAACACGATGTGCCACCAAACTACTGAACATGTTTAGTTGTTTGGTGTTTGTCAAAGAACCACAATGGTAATTTTAATTAAATTATTGTTTAATATTAACAAAAAATGTGACCATGATGTAACCTAAGGAGAAGCATTTCTAGCCTCACAGTTCTGATAATAAATAAATAAACCCTCACAACTGTAAGATGTAAACTCACAATTGCGAGAATAAAGTCTGAATTAAAGTCTGACCCCCCACCCCCCACCCCCCTTTAGATGCAAAATACCCTTTTACATGTTGTTTGAAATGAAATATGTGTTGGAATCGTGTGTACACAGCTACCCTATAATGATAACAATCCACCCAGTGCTTTTTTTATTTTGATAAATCATGACCCCTTTCTCAAATCAAGCGTTGTCAGATTCTTGGCAACTTGACGTCACACAGGCCCCTCCCACGATTGTTGATTGACAGTGGTGTTTTACCTTAGCCCCGCCCTGAGTGAGCTGCAGACAGTCTGCCATTGTTTCACCGCTGGAGCAGATGTAGACAAGAATGACTCCTGGGCGAATGAGGTGGTTTGTTGTTAGATGTAATAATGAACGTAGCAGTCGTCATTTACTCCAGACATCGGAGCCGCTTAAGAGGATTAGGTTAGTTTTTGAAGGGAATGCTCCCCTGATCTAACTAAATGTGTTTATGTTTGCGCAACTCATTCCTGATCCAGCTTCACCTACAGAAAAAATCAATGTACGTTTTTTTGTAGGAATTTCGCAAATCGCGAAAATTGCAAAACCATCATGGACAGCACTGTGGCTGTGGTAGAGTCATTCAGATTCCTGGGCAGCACCATCTCTCAGGACCTGAAGTGGGACAATCACATTGACTTTATTGAGAAAAAGGCCCAGCAGAGGCTGTATTTCCTTCGCCAGCTGAGGAAGTTCAACCTGCCACAGGAGCTGCTAATACAGTTCTACTCTGCCATCATCGAGATATCGAGACTGTCCTGTGTTCATCTATAATCTTTGGTTTGGTTCAGCTACCAAAACAGACATCAGAAGACTACAACGGACAGTCAGGACTGCTGAGAGGATTATCGTTGCCCCTCTGCCCAGCCTCCAATAACTTTACAGCTCCAGAGCGAGGAAAAGGGCTAAACTGGACCCCTTACACCCAGCTCACTCTCTCTTTGAACTGTTGCCTTCTGGCCGGTGCTACAGAGCACTGAGCACCAAAACAACCAGACACAAGAACAGCCCCCCCCCAGGCCGTATCCCACTTGAACAACACATAACACACCCCAGTACTGTACATCTGTAAATAACTCAAACCTTCCTCAGGCCATATGCACATTCACAGTTCTGTCTATGGTCATTTTTCTTTTCTGTATATTTTTCTTTTATTACTATATTATTCATAATTATTGTCTATTCTCCTCATTATGAATGTTTTTTTATTACCTTAGTGATATGTTGTCTGCACATTATATTTTTGTACTTTCTGTGCTAGAAGCTCCTAACACCAGGACAAATGCCTTGTGTGTGCAAACACACTTGGCAATAAAGCTCTTTCTGATTCTGATTCTAATAATGTGCTAGTTAACAAGTTCTTCATTGAATGCAGCTGGAGTTAACAGTCTCAAGAGAATGTCTTGTCACCCCACGGAAGAGAGGGGCAGGGTCAGCAGAGATCATTAGCATTTAAAAGGACATGCACCAAAACAACTTGCTGTGAATAGAGCAGTTTTTGGTAAGGTAAAGGGGTGTTTTTACACTACTATTGAAAATTCAAACCAACATATGTTTGGCTGCCGCTCTGTACCTAGACTGCTTTTTCGGTATGTTTTCACCCCTCTGCTGGACTATTTTTGGTCTATTTTATGTTTCGTCTACTCCACCTCCTATTGCTGGCGTTTTTGGACCTATTTTTGGACTTCACAACTGATACTACGAACTTTGGCACCTTTAAGTTTTGTCACCAGGCCGCTGCGAGCTCTCTGCCCTGTTACGTCTTCCACGGCGCTCGGTTCATCGGCTGGGTGAGTTGCCGCTCGCTCGGTCAGTTGTGCTGTATGTTAACTGCTCGCTATTTGGGTGTACTGCTTCCCATTTAGTTTGCTGTTTCTCTGATGTGACGTTTTTGGCTTGGCTAACGTGGCTTTCTCTCTGACTGGCAAAACCTGTTGGTACCATCATGCCTCGGGCAATAGCTCTCCTTTTTTTGCTTTGTCGCTTTCCTTTTGTCTGTAATGGAGTTGGAATATTCATCGTCTCACTTAAGAACTCTGAACTGTCGCTCGCATCTTGACCCGACGATGTAGGACTACTGTCGGCGGCTAGGGATTTTACGACGTCCATCAATATTTACATCGCTCCCCACGTATCTTCATGCACATCTCTTGCTCTAAGCCCGATGGCCTTCCATGCATCTGGTCTGACCTGTCGGAAATCATCTAACGTTAAACAAAGTGCATCTCCTACTAACCGCTCAACGCAGCACTCTGTGATTCATCTCACTGGTAGCAACTGTCAACCTACCTCATCGTCAAAATCATCTGCCTCGTACTGTCATGCTGCTCTTTTGAACTGTCGTTCCATCTCGGATAAAGCCCCTTATCTCAATGAATTCATGACAATTCGCTTGACATTTTGTTTCTCACGGAAACTTGGCAAGTTCCAGACGACTTCCTGCCGTTAAACATCCTCACGTCGTATGGATATAAACATTTGTCCAGGCCAAGACTGCATGGCAGAGGGGGTGGTCTCGCTGCCGTTTACCGTGATAAACTCAGAATCACACAACTTGACTTCTACAACACCGAAACATTTGAATACACGGTTCTGAAGGTTGACTCTTTTATTATCGTCCTACTCTATAATCCTCCTAAACCATTTTCAAACTTTTTTTCTCAACTTCGTGAACTGTTTACCCTCGCCTGCTCCATGTGTTCTCCTATTCTCCTGCTTGGTGTCTTTAATATAGATGTTGATGTTGTTTGCTCTGACACCACTCTATTCCTGTCCGTTTTTGATTGTTTTAATCTGTCTCAGCATGTTCATTTTCCTACTCATTCTCAAGTAATATCCTTGTTTTGATCTGTACCTCAGGGGTTGGCATTTGCTCCATCTCTTCCTCTGATACTGGTATCTCTGATCATAAACTCATAGACTTTAACTTCAGTTTACCTATAAATGTGAAATCTGTAAAGACTTATATCTTATCGTAATTGTAATAATGTTGACATCTCATCATTTTGTTCCTCTTTTGTTTCCTCTAATCTTTCTGATGTTTTCGATTTATCTTCTCCTTCACTAATTATTTCAAAATGTAACTCTGTATTATTTAATATTTTATCTGTGCATAATCATGTTAAAACTAGAACTGTTCCTTAGACTCACACTTCTCCCTGGTTTACCCCCAACCTTTGTATCCTTAAGAGCTCCGGTCGACAACTTGAGCGTCTCTATAGGAAAACTGAGCTCACTGTTCATCACCAAGCCTTTCTTGAGCATCTTAATAATCACAAATCTGCCTTACACCTAGCGCACTCTAGTTTTGTCTCTACCATGATTAATAAAGCTGGCAATAGGCCAAAAGCACTATTCAACACATTAAATAAACTTACCAAACCCCCACCTAATGATAAAATGTAGGTTCAGATGTATTGTGCTGCTTCTTTCTTAATTATTTTCTGAACAAGACGGCTGCTGTCCACCAGGGCTTTTCAAACAATGCTATCAAGTTTAGCTTTGAGTCCAATCTCTCTGCTTTTCTCTTACTAATCTGTCTTCTGTATCAGAGCTTATTTCAAAATCCAACTCTTCTACCTGTCAACTTGACCCAGCTCCTACTTCTCTCTTGAAACAGTGTTTCCACCCAAATCGACAAAATTTCTGTTTGCGTGCAGGATATAAAAACATGGCTTAACTCAAATTCTCTGAAACTAAATATGAATAAAACTGAGATCATCATTATTGGTACTCCATCACTTACCACCAAAGTTCCCGCCGTTATTACTGGCACTTCAATTGCTCCATCTAGTATTGTTAGAAATCTTGGTGTTATGTTTGACCCCTCTCTTTAATTTCTGTGTCACATTAACTCTCTCTCTAAATTGGCATTCCTTCACTTACGACGAATTGTCCAGCTCCATCCTTTCATTAGTACCAATGATGCAGAAACTCTCATTCATGCTTATGTTTCATCGCGTCTCGGTTACTTTAATGCCTTTTTCATTGGCTTGCCAGCTACCTCTATTGCTAGATTACAATATATTCAAAACTCAGCCGCTCGTATTGTCATTCGCACTAAACGTTCAGCCCACATCACCCCTATTCTAGCTGATCTGCATTGGGTACCAGTGGCCTATCATATCAAGTTTAAAATGATCCTGCTTATTTTTAAAGCTTTGAATGGTCTGGCTCCTTACTATCTTTGTAATCTGCTCCTCCCCTATCCTCCTCCTCATTCATTACGGTCCTCTGATTCTCGCCGTCCCTCGGTATCGCCTCTCTTCCATGGGTGGCAGATCTCTCTGTGTTGTTGCCCCTAGATTATGAAACTCTCTACCAAGACCACTCTGTCTTGCCAATAGCCTTTCGGAATTCAAATCGCAGCTCAAAACTCTCAAAATTAAGAATGTTATCTTTCTTAGTTAATTTATGTTTATTTTGTCTTATGTTGTATACTACTTGAATTTTTTTTCCCTCTGTATTACGATGTGATGTTTTCCTCACATTTCCGATGTTTATTGTAAAGTGTCCTTGAGCTCTGGAAAGGCGCAATATAAACAAAATATATTATTATTATTATTATAGACTTTTCATTAAGACACTAAAGAATCATATCAACTTGTGGAAAATGGGCATCCGATGACCCCTTTAACTTGTTTAACATTTAGTTCTGATTCTAAATAGCTGACAGAAAACACACATAACAGGATTGTTAAAATATTATTATAAAAATGATTCTTAGGTTAGCATATCTTAATCTCTTTTGTCAGGTAAAGATTTATCATTAATATTCATGGGTCTGGAAATATACTTTTTCAGGAGAGTGCTTTATTCAAACGAATACTTAAATAAATCAAATAAATACAACAAAAATGAAATAAACTTTTGAATAATATTATGGCAAAATATGAAATCTATGACTAAAACAAACAAAGTTTCGATAACAACACCAAAGCCAAAACAAGATGAGATTCTCTCTGTGTCCGGCAGTTTGAGTTGTGCAACACAGTGGCAATATATCCTGACCTTCAGAGATGATTCTCTTATGATCTCCGCAGTGCTTTCATGTGCAGGTCAAACCTTGAGTGCTGAGGTGTGAAGCCCTGATGCAAGTCATGTGAAAGGCCATTCAGAAGCCTATTATCATTGCCTTTCCTCTGTTTATGGCTTATCTCAGAGCCACCCTGTTTTATAGTGGTATCACAGCCTAATCTAGATAGTTTCCGAGGGCTTTTGGGCACTTTTGTTGCCATTGTTTATGATCTGCAAGAGCGACCCACCTTTCTTTCTCTGTAGTTGTCCACTGCACAAAAAGGTCCTCCTGTTAAATATATGTGACCATAAACAGGCATCCAGAAGACACATCTCATCCTGCAAGAAAACGCTGTTCGGTTAAGCCTCTGATCTTAATCGAATTATGTTTAGCATATTTCTCTGCTTTATGATATCTCACAATTCACTCCTCTGATAAGTCCAATGAAAATGAAGGATAATTGAAGACATAAATCAGCACATGCAGAGTGAGGCATTTTGTCTTGCTGTGGTCTGGAAGCGGTCATTCAAAACAAACATAATTTTTTTTGAGCAGCTTAAAATCAACGTGAACTGCATTGGTGAAATAATGTGAAACGCCACTCATTACTCTCATAATGTGGCATAATTCCAATTAAAACAAGATATTTAACTAAACATATAGTATATTGACAACTTAAAAAGGCACCAGCTGAAAAGAAAAGTTAATTTTAATATAATATTAAAAGAAAATGTTCTTTTAATAAAATGTGCTTTATTGAATAATAACCCATGCACATATGTATGTACATCTCCATATAGGGCCATATGAAGTTAAAATATATATGAAACCTATTATAAATTGGAACAATTAAATATATTAACATATATATCTAGCCAATACAAATTCGCACGTTTATGTTTGAGTAAATGTAAAATATAGACATGCATTTATTATACAATTTATTACACACACACACACACACACACACACACACGTATATATATATATATATATATATATATATACAGTAGGTCAAATATTATGATTCTATATACTCAACGGGATATTCAATATAATTACATTTTCATGGCTTTAAAAAATATAATAATAAATAAAGCTCCAAGCATCAATTATGGGACAAAGGACTACAGAAGCAAGCAACAGACTAAACTGCAGAAATTAGTAATTGAAGCCATTTTAGGATGATTTTAGACAAAATGGCTGAAATATCGAATACAACGTGTAGCAATATGATTAATTGGCTTTCCACGTTTGACCAATTGGTGGCGCTGTTATCAAATAGATGTGGTGTGCTCTGTGTGAGTTGACATTAGCACACACAAAGTTTGGTGTCAATACAGCATTCTTCCATCTTAGAAACATTGCCAAGCTACGGAACATGTTAAGTGTTTCTGATGCAGAAAAGTTAGTTCATGCATTCATGACCTCTAGACTGGACTATTGTAATGCACTGCTAGGTGGCTTGTCCTGCATCTTCAATAAACAAGCTACAGATAGTACAAAATGCTGCTAGAGTCCTTACCAGGTCAAGAAAATATGACCATATTACTCCAATTTTACAGTCTCTGCACTGACTATCTATTAAGTTTCGTATCAGTTACAAAATATTATTACTTGCCTATAAGGCCCTAAATGATTTAGCTCCTGCGTACCTAACTAATCTTCTATCACGCTACAATCCAACCCGCTCCCTAAGGAACTAAACTCTGGACTCTTGGTAGTACCTAGGATAGCAAAGTCCACTAAAGGAGGGAGAACTTTTTCATATCTGGCTCCCAAACTCTGGAATAGCCTTCCTGATAACGTTCGGGGTTCAGACACACTCTCTCTGTTTAAATCTAGATTAAAGACGCATCTCTTTAGCCAAGCATTCATATAATGCATCTCACTAATCTTGTACTGCCAGTCCTATCTGAACACATGCACATTATTATGCTTTAGCTTGGGTTATACTGATAATTTCATCCAGGGTTATTCCTGGATGGAACAACTGCTACGCTAATTGTCTTACTGTTTCTATGTTACTGCCACGGGATTAACATCCCGTGGTAGTTAGGAATTACACAAGCTTCAGTCTGGATCCTACCCTTAAACGATAGAGATGACCGAACACCTGAGAAGAGACGATGACAACCCCTCCGAGGACCTCCGAGATGAGCCCCAGAGACAGATCTCCAGTGAGGACCTCGTCACCTAGACATCCATCGGGGAAAGACCCCCTGGAACCAGTGGACCACTTACACTCTGACTTTGCTGCAGTTGGAACAAACTACTGATTCGTCTGGCCGGAGGGGAACTGGCCCCCCCCGACTGAGCCTGGTTTCTCCCAAGGTTTTTTCTCCATTCTGTCACCGATGGAGTTTTCGTTCCTTGCCGCTGTCGCCTCTGGCTTGCTCAGTTGGGGACACTTCATTTCCAGCACAATCATCGACTTGATTGCACAGATATTATTTAAACTGAACTGAGCTGGACAATGCAATTACTAAATTCAATAATGAAATGCATTCAGCAGATAATTGAGTGTTAAATCCTGTCATTTTACATTATTGACACAATTTGCCTATTTTGATATTGTGCAGTGCTTTGTTACAATTTGTATTGTTAAAGGCGCTATATAAATAAAGGTGACTTGACTTGACTTGAATATGCCAAAGCTTTTCAGAGATACAGCCTCAAGTGTCATTTTGGCATCACGCTCAAAATGGCTGCCATGGGAGAATTGGGTATCATTTGACCCGGCACGATGCACCGAATCTATAGAGACCAGTTTTGGGATTTGTTGGCCAAACCATTCCAAAAGTTATAAGCAAAAATATGCCTTTTTTATTTCTCCTGACCACTAGGTGGCACAGCGCCGAAACATTGCATGCAGACTCAAGTCATGCTTGCTATAAAACACCAAGTTTGGTCTTAATACACCAATACACCAAACTGTTGCAGAGATTTAGCCTCAGATCCCTTTTTGCGTGCTTTTTGTAGAATTCGTTCACGCGTTATTCAAGAACGGTTTGACTAATCAACTTGAATTCCATATATTTTTGTCAGCATGGTCCGTAGATGATCTGTACAAATTTTTGTGAAAATTGGACGAACCGTCTTGGACGAGTTCAAAAAAGTACGTTTTAAGAACAATTGAAAATAGCGAAAAAACTAAACCTTACGATTTTAACATTTTCATTCGACTCTGCTTGAGCCAAGTATTCAGAAGAAAAATATTTTTTATTTTGTGGCTTACGGTTCAAAAGTTATTAGAATAAGCATGAGTGAGATTTTGGAGAAGTGGTGGCGCTAGAGAGTTTAAGATAGAAACTCCAAGTTTGCTATGGTTCGTATTGACACTATCCTCTACCAGTTTGCCAAATTTGACAACTTTCCTGTAAGCGGTTCTATGGGCTGCTAGAAACGGAAGAAGAAGAAGAAGAAGGCCAATGGATACAATTGGTGCCGTCGCACCTTCGGTGCTTGTTCCTGTAAAACTTCAGTTTCCTTATGAACTAAGTTTTCTTTCTGTGTTTTGGATAACTTCTAAATCAAATCAGAAAAAATATGTTGGATGTTGTGAACGGAGGAGTCTTCAGTAGATCTGGGAGAACAAAGACAAGACGCAGAGATGCATCATGGCATAATTTATTCTACGGAGAAAATGCCTTTATATATGGGACCAGAAACTCTCATATTACAGGAGGTCCACAGCATGACCAAAAAAGGTATTGCAGGACAAAGAATTAAAATAAAATGACCCTTCCTCCACTGCACCCAAGGAGCCATGTGTATTCAGTGAAATGAAAAACATTACCCTTTTCATTCATTTATGTGGAAATTAAATCTAACAGTCCCCTAATAATAATAAAATGTTTTTTGTAATGTTTTATTTTCTCTCTACAGGATGTACAATGAAACATTCTCCTCAATTGGAAGGTTATGATTTGCATAGCCGCTTCCTTTGGCTTTTTCTGTGAAACGGGGGCCATTAACTGAAGTCTGTTTTGAGAGACCTCCATGGCCTAATACGCTTGGCTTGGAGAATATATTCTCATAGCTTGGAGAAGAGAGCAGAGAATCAAACAGAGCCCTCGTTGCACCTCAGCTCCTCACTGAACACTCCTGCAGACTGAGAAATGAAAATGTCACATAGGAGTCAACTCCATCTTACTGCTAAAGATTAGCCCTTGAATATCCTTGAATATCCTTGAATATCCATGATGAGCCAAAACAAGTGACAAAACATTCTTGGTGAGTCACTTGCGAGCCGTCAACAGCAATAAATCAAGGTAGTCATCAACATCCTAACAAATGAGAAGATTCCAATGGCTCAGTTTCTGCCATTAGCTAATCGATCATCTTTTTTTCTGCTTTCGCGATCAGCACGCTTCAGCTCGAACCCACGCGGCTGCGCTCTTTGACAACATGATGAAGCGAGCAGCTTTGAATTAAAGTGAAGATTGATCGGCTTTAGGTTCTGTTGCTTTCCACCAGTAATGCATCATAGCTGTCACACATCTCGTGTGTAGAGTTAACTGGGATATGCCGCCGTCCCCTGTCGCGTCTCAGATGCTAATCTACAGTAGCATCTCTCAACTTCTATTTATTTACTTTTCTCTCGGTTTATTCCTGATCAGCTTTCAGACTCAAATTCAAGCCTGTGCTGCTTTAGGTACACACTGGGAACTGTTCTATAGTACATAATGCTACAAACTAAATAGATAGATGGATGGATGAACAGACAGACGGACGGACGGACAGATAGATAGATAGATAGATAGATCCAGCTTGTTTGTGCTGATCAGCACCAAATGCCATCTCATCATTTCAATATAAGTGACTCACCACAGAAAATAGAATTAGAAAAATCTCAGATTTATATCACGTTTCTGAGAAGTGCTGTCTGCCACGCATTCTCAAACACCGTCTGAAATCCTGCCTGAACAACACTGACTCGGGCTTTAATAATGACAGCAGACCTGGTCTCTCAACATTGCCATTTCTGTGACATGGGGTAATTAAACTCAAACAATTAGTTATGTCTGGTGTAATAGGCTGACTCTCATTAGCAGCACTGAATATGGCAATTCACTGGGCTGTTAAGAGTTTTCAATTAAGAGCACAGATTATACATTGAAAGCATTTGCTGTTACGCAGATAATCAGAGAATCTGAGCATCTAACAATCAAGCTTGTTTTGAACACAATCAACAATTTCTGAGACCAAGAAAACTGTTGAGTGCTTCAGGAAGTTTAGTGTGCTTTCTCTGCTATTACATAATGCAATAACAATATTGCTTCCACTTTTCTAACTTGTTCTCTAGTTCGTTTCACATTTAGATTTAACAGCTTTAATGTTGCACCCAAAGGCAAAAATAGCATCCATTTGGTGCCATGATGGAAGTTATGAAGTGTACATATTTAAATTATTTTAGGAGACATAACTGCTAAGTGGGCTGTTTTTTTACTAGCGTCAAACTCATAAAAAAGAGTAAAAAATTAAAGTATAAAAATGAAATATACAAATTTCGATGATTTTTATAATTACGATTCTTTTTTTAAAGACATTTTCAATATAAGCCACTGACATACAGTCAACAGTGTAATTTTGTATTACTTTTTTATTGTATTTTTTTATTTTTGTTTATTATTTATTTTTTGCATGCAGTCAAGGTTTGGCTTGTTAACACCCCCTGCTGGTAGAGGCTAAAACTACACCATTGTGTAGACAAGTCAAGCGCTTATTGTACAACACAAATTAACGAATAAGTCAATAAATAAATAGTGGTAGATGTTGTGACCAAGTGACTATATTTTATTTCATTTTTTTATCTTATTATTCAATTTGTTTATTTTATTTTATTAAAGGCCTACAAAAGCATGGAATGAACAATAAACGTGTTCAATTCTTTCTCGTTATGAGCTGCAACGCTTCCATCCCAGTCACAGAACGCATTGCTGAAACTAAATTGGCAGAGGGAGACCGCAGCGGGGTTAATTTAAGGGAAGTAAATAGCGAAAATGGGTCTCACACGAGAGAGGTAATTTATGAGTCATTTTTCATTTGCTAGTAAATTTAGAAAACTCTTGTTCAGCAGTGATTCCAGTAAACACAATTAGTGTACTTAAGGAATTGGGACAGAATACTCATACACTTATTTAACAGTTCACTTGCTAATTGCTGCAAACCTTCTATGGTATGCAATTTCCAAACTATGTTCATGGAACATGATCTTTATTTTTTGTATAAAATAAAAATATTAATAATTTTGACCCATACAATGTATTGTTGGCTATTGTTACAAATATACCCGTGCTGCTTATGACTGCTTCTGTGCTCCAGGGACACATATTATGGTGACACTAATCATTTGTTAAATTACCAATCATCATCAAATAAACAGAAATACAAAAACATCTCTGAAGAACAATTAACTGACAAAATATCTTAAAATAGAGACACATTAAATGTCAGTGAATATGATATTTCAACGGACTAGATATCTTCTAGTCCAATGAAAACGTAGTTAAAAAGTGAATTACATATTATTACATTTATTCATCGCATATTATAATTTAAAATGTATTAAAATAATTTAAAATGCATACAAAATAATATTAGTTTTTTATAATATATATAAATAATGTAACATCAAGTCACTCGCCATAATAGAGTTATGCATTTTCTATTGAAAACTGTCTTGAAAGCAGTGAGAGTGAGGAGGACTCTGCTGTGACGTTAATGTGTTTGCTCAGCCCTGACATTCCTCTAATGTGTGAAGTGGAATCCCAAATTTAAAAGTAAACCTTGGGGCTTAAGCGTGCATCGGTGCCAGAGTAGGCCACTCAGTAGGGAACGCCGTTTAAGGCATCCATGCATGCGAGGCAAAGGAGAGGGCACAGGTTAAAACTCTTTGCAAGAGATGTGGGAAAAGAGAAAGCCTTTTGCAAGTCAGCGTGAAGCTGGAATTTAAAGGAAGGCTGAACAAATGGAAAGAAAAATGAGTAAGACGCTTTAAAAAGTATGTAGCAAAACATTAGGTTTTTGAATAATTTCAAAAAGCATACATATGACTATATATGGCTGATTTCTTGATAGATTTATGGTGTTTTATGGAGTTTGACAGCCTCTTGTCTTTGCAAATCTAAGATAGCAAGTATTAATTAATAAATCACTTTAATGAGTTGCATGAATTGTCCTTTGGTTGGTTGTATTGGCATCTTTTGTCCTGGTAGTAATTATTAACACAGATCAAAATGTCTTAGCTGTTTAGATCTCTGAAATGTAGTGTGAAAGATGAAACCCATAATAATATAAGTTTTTGGCTGTACATTATGACCCATAAAAGGTATTATGGGACTCTTTGAAATTAACTGCATTCACCAGCTCTTTCATCTAATAATTTTCAACGGGTACACTGTACAAAATTAATACTTCATTTATGCTGAAACATTTCTCACTGGAGGATACAGAGCGGACCCAAAGAAAGCATTTCAAATAATGTAAATATGATTATCTTTAATAGTAATTACTGGTAGGCCTACAGCTCCAGACATTATCCAGACATAGTTTTTGCATTCCACTGCAATGTTTTTATTATTTTTATTTCATGTAAACATGCACTAGATGGGCATATTCTGACCTTTTTTCTCATAACTGTGAGTTTTGCAAGACTATGGAAGCTTGTTTCCACTACAGAATAATATACATACTGTACATACATGCATCAATAAATAAATACTGTAAATGTAGATTTAGCAGACTCTTTTATTCAAAGCGACTTACAGTGCATTCAGGTCATACATATTCATTAGTATGTGTGTTCCCTGGGAATCAAACCCACAACCTTTTGCGCTGCTGACGCAATGCTCTACCACTGAGCCACACAGGAACACAGTAAATAAATAAATACATGAATGAATGCATGAATATGGTAATTTCAACTTTTGATCACTATTTATTCATTTAGTAGTGGAAACAAGCTTCCATAGTCTTCTGATTGACACTGTATAAAAATAATAATAATAATATACAAACCTATGCAATAAAATAAGTTAATTTTGAGGAAGTTATGTTTTAGAGACACATTGTCAGATGTTTTCATTAGCTATGTTTCCATCCACCTATTTTTATGCGCATTTTGGAATATCGCATAAAAAAACACTGAATGGAAACAGCAAGATGCGCATAAATTCTAAAAATGCGCATAAACTACGATGGAAACACTTTTACCAAATAAATTCCACCATACGCATCGAAAAATCATGTGACTTTGCGCTATGAGACGGGATAAGTTAACTAGCAGCGGGACGATCTCATTCACATCATCTATATGTGGTTTTGGTCATTCATTTATTGGTCTGTCGTCAAAGTATTTCTGTATAATTACTGTCTAACACGACTGCATTATCAAACAGCAGCATCCACCTCCGAAAGCAGTGACCGCATTTATTGTGTTACTTCTGCACAAGTAATGTATTATATATGAAAATGATTATTACCAGTGGCTTCTTCTACTTTTCTTAGTTATATTTATATATATATATATATATAAATGTCCTAATTTGTAAGTCGCTTTGGATAAAAGCGTCTGCTAAATGACTAAATAAATTAAAGAAATAAATAAATATTTTTCGCAAATGTTTTGTGCGAGATTCTAGTTTTGCATTTAATTTGAATCTTTGGATGGAAACATAGCTATTGACTGTGCAAAAAAAGACACATTTGATTCATATTTGCGCATCTCTAAGCAACACGCAGAAGTAGTTTTCATAGATTAGTTAATGATTCAAAGACTCACACATTCAATGATTTTGGCTCTGTCCAAAATCACATATTATCTGAGTAAGTACTTCTTTTGAGTAAGAATTGCTTAGTATATAATATGAATATGATCTGGTATATGATACTTCTTTCTCCATGTTGTCATCATGATCAGTTGTGTCGCTTCATTGCCAATCAGAACTTTTTCGTTGTAGCCTCATGAGATATTCAAATCCATCAGATGCACACATACGAATCCTGCCAAAAGTAGTAGGTCATCCTGCTCCCTTACTAGGGGTTCATATGTGTTATTTTTCCCAGTGACCTAAATGCCAAAACCTGTTCCAATTTACCTGAATTCACCCTATATAGTCGGGAAGTATGCAAACGGGAATGCAGCCTTTGTTTTGGTCCAAAATAAATCAGGGTTTTGCATGAATCTGTTGAATGCATCAATCAACGATTCCCTCATAAAGACATCACTTCACTCCAAAAAAAAGGTTTATCTTACTTAGTATTTTTGTTTTGTTTCCAGTCAAAATATCTAAACCTTCTTAAATCAAGATGCATTTAGATAAGCAAAATTACATAAGATAATTAGTCTTGTTTACAGGGGTAAAAACTACATTAAGTGCATTTTGCTTAAAACAAGTCAAATAATCTTACCAGTGGGTTAAGTGAAATGCTTTTGTTTTAAGAATAGTTTACTTACCCCACTGGAAGATGATTTACCTGTGATTTTGCCAGCAGCTATATCACCCTGCATGTATAATTTTTATACATTATGGGAGCCACTTTTACTAACAGCTTGTGCCAGCACAAACCGTCTACTGGCGTTAAAGTTGTACTGTCAGATTTGACTAAAGACGTGCAGAAGAATTAGCACTGAAAATGTGTGAGCAGTAAATTTTTTGTGCCTGACCGTATTGAATATGCATTTGGAGGAGTTTCCCTTTCAGGCGCAACATTTATGCGAGTTGATTATTAAAATGAATCACGCAATGCATTTTACTAACGTTTGCGCTCGTCAAATTACTGGAATCTGCGCCATTATTTAACACCCAAAAAAAGCATGTCTTAAACTGTTTTGTGCTTGAAATGGCTGCAATTATTGTTGCTAGGACAGGCACTGCAGAGAACAGAGAGAAGAGTAGCAGGGAGAGGATTTTATCCACATGTATTATTTTGAATGCCAGAAGAAGTTATATATAGCATATTTATAGTCAAAGCTGACAGTAGTTTAGTTGTGTATAGGTTTATACTGTTTTACTTTGTGTTGTATACCTGTATTTATGTAGCACCGTGGTCCTGTGAGGCACGACATCTCGTCCCACTATGTCCACACATGTAGCGGAATGACAATAAAGCTCAACTTGACTTGACTTGAACACATTATCTGAACATATTGTTTGCCAAGCCATTTGCTTCAGAAAATAAAGACGACTTGGATCCGTTAACTAGGAGTCACACAATACCAGCTCTATCAAAACTTCAAGCAAACCTTCATTTTTGGGCCTCCTGTTCTTTTCAACGTACTGTGGCTTCTTTATTTATTTGCGACTTCCAGTGGTGTATTGTAACAAAGTAATACTAAATCGTTACAGTACTTAAGCATTTTTTAGGAGTATCTGTACTTTACTTGAGTTTTTATATTTCAGACAACTTTTACTCCTCTATATTTCCTAATTAAAGTGTATACTTTTACTCGGATACATTTCCCCGAACACATTCCTTACTAACTTCAAAATATTCAGAAGTCAGAAGAACACGGACTGCAGGAAAGCAGGTTTGACGAATCAGTGGACTGGCCTTTAGTTTGACTCCTAAAAACACCTTTGCGCATGTGCAAACAAGTGTGCGCACAACTGTGGATATTTTCGTTTTCCACTCAAGTCAGATCTGGGGTGTGCGATATTCAGTATATCTTCTGCGATAATATGGTAAGTGTTGTTGTAATAGGGTAACCATACGTGACATTTTTCCTGGACGCATCCTGGGCAGGATTTCTATATTGCCTAAAATATCTACAGTATTTGGCATTGTTTGCGTGTGCAGACTGATCAGTGTATGACATCGGTTCCTTATTGTTTTCGAAACGCTCTCGAGGTACTTTGAATCAAAGCAATATAGAAATCCTGTCCAGGACGCGTTCGGGACAAATAGCACGTATGGTTGTAATGATGTGCGATCTGACGTTATCGAGTAGGCTATATCACCAAATCACACACAGAGTGCAAACACGTTGATTTATTAGTTGATTAAAACTCAGTATCCAGGCATTTAAAATTGAAGACCAGGGGTGCCCAACCCTGCTCCTGGCGATTTATTGTCCTGCAAAGTTCAGCTCCAGCTCTAATCAAACACACCTGTCTTTAGTTTTCAAGCTACCCTGAAAACCTTCATTAGTTGCTTCAGGTGTGTTTGATTAGAGTTGGAGCTGAACTTTGCAGGACAGTCTATCTCCAGGAGCAGGCTTGGGCGCCCCTGTTGTAGACAAAGTGCTTCTGTATGATTTTTATATGAATGTAATTTAATATAGTTAACTTAATCTATATCACACAAAGAGTACAGTTTTTCTGCAGATGTAAGCATGATAACACATTTAATAATAATTTTAAATTATTATTGTGACTTACAATAAGGGACTTACATTTTAGACATAATATTGCTTGTTTTTACTAAATTTTGCCAACAAAAAATATTTCCAAACAAAGATCACAGCACTGTTTTGCATCTTTGAGCAATGGATGTTGTTTACTTTTTGAATGAAATGGTTGAATAAATGATTCAGTGATTCACAGGCGAATAATGCTTTGTTTCTGAATGAATCAGTCGTTTGAATGAATCGGTTCAATAAATGAATCAGTGACTCACTCATTAACAGTCACTTGCTGTCACCTACTGGCGGTTTTCATTTCACATTTTAACATTTTTTTCATTCCTAAACATTTCGTATAACAGTATTCAACGTTCTATGTTAAACATAAAGCATTAGGCCTATTTATGCAACTGTAACTGCAGGTTAAATGTGTCCATGTCCCCTCTGAGATATATAAACTGTGTAAATACATGCTATTTCAGACGCAGAATACAGAAATATTTTCTTGTGTTGTAATGAAAGACACTTAAGTACCGGATGAAGTGCTTCTTATTCATACTCAAAAAATACAAAATGGAAGATAGAGCGCTTTTAACATGTATTCCTTAAAACTACATAGCTTCTATTTTTATCTGACAAGCCGTTGTTTTTATCCATGTAAGCCATTAGTTGCGTTTAGTTACTTTTAGTTACATTGGTTACTTTTACTCAAGTAATATTCTAAACGGTGATTTCAACTTCTACCAAAGTAATTTTCTGGTGAGGTATCTGTACTCTTACTTGAGTATGGCTTTCAGGTACTTTATACACCACTGGCGACTACCCTAATCAGCGCTGCACTTGGTAAATTACATTGGCCGATATGTAAATAAGATGTTGTGTCTGTGTTCTTTAATTTACGCATTGTAAATCATCTGAAGAAATTTCCCTCCCATCGGCGCTTTGTAATTGTGCTCTCACGCTAATTTGCCCTGTTTAGTAAAACTAGCTCTTTGACTGTAAATAAGCCTTTTTTTGCAGTGTTATCGACACCTACTGGTGCAACTTTGTAACCTGCAGAAAGAGTCACAAAAAGACTGTATTTTAATGTCTATTAGACTTGATTTGATCAACATTCTCAAAACAAGCCCATTCTGAATCTTATCTAATTAGTTCCTTACATAACATGCTCTCAAGTCCTCTGGTAATTGCTCTCCATCTTTCTAAAGAGGCACAGCACCACACACTCACGCTTTGCGCCATCTGCGCTATTCCTAGTTCAATTTCTCTCTCAGTGCTCGTGTTTGTTCCATATTCCAGACAGCGGTCCCTTATGGTCCTGTTAAGTACTCAGGCCATACTTCCAGAGGGTAATTGCTTGGTGGGAACCCACATAAGAGGACCAGGTCTAAACCTCCTGGGCAGGGAGCTTGGCATACATCATCCGAGAGCCGCGGCTGTATCGCGGGTGTGACGCGGGTTTCTGATGAGGGCCCTCTGAGATGACGCCGCATGGTTTACACAAGCTTTCACGTTCAATAATGTATCACAACTGCTTCGATGCGCGCTGATATGCTTCAATGCCACAGAGAGGAAATAATCAAATACTGTGCATGACCTGCATTAATGCATGAGTACAAATCAACTGGAATAAATACAGATATTTTCAACCCCCCCCCCCCCCCCCTTATAGTCACAGAAATGGGATAAATATCATCCTTTTGATTGTGAGATGAAATCCACAGTAGGCCGACTAACAAAAAGGACCAAATAGAGTTACTGAGTTTTTGTTCAAGCATAAGTGTTATATTATTACTGTACGGTTTGCCTGTTGCTTCATTTTAACCTCATTAAGATGAAGCACATTCTCTTATTCCCAGTTTCTGCTCCAAGGACCATCTTCCCCTAGAGTCCGCTCCTCTCTGATGTTTCTTTTTCTTCTTAAAAATCACTCTTGGTTAGTATTTCAGCATAAACGTGATGATAATACACGCTTTGATGAGAAAGAAGGCCTAGTTATGCTTATTTTCAGTACGTTACATGAGAGAAAATCACTCAGAATGAACCGATAGTGTTGTTTGTTTGACGTCTGTGTTATTAATTTCAGGAATTATGGAAATCAGGTAACAATGTTGACAAACCCAAAAACCTGCGGTTCTACATGACAATGGTTTGATTCAAACACACACGTCATAGAACAGTTTATAGCACCTGATTAAACTGGATTTGGGCTTGTTAGTGAATATAATGCAGGTTTTAGTAACTGTTCAGTGATTTTGCCTCTGCATATTGAGCTTTACTGCAGTGTTACCAGTGATATTGTCTGGTAATGAAACTCATTTTGAGAAGATAGCTTTTTCGGAAAGCTGGGTCTTTATTCAGCAAAAAATAAATAGTCTAGATTTTGCTTTAAAAACGCTTCCATCAGTAATGGTGCCACAAATGCAGCATATAATCAGGGTTTTCTTGACAGCACTAAAAGTCAAATGTATTCAAATAACAACAGCATTCTCATCTGCGGCTCTGACTGTGTCACAATATATTTTAAGCACAAAGGTTTTGGTGGATTTCTTTGCACCTTGCAGTTTAAACATGTCAGTGTTTAGGAAGGTAACCTCTAGAATAGACCAGAACAAATGTTCATTCATCAGTGACTCAAGTTCTGTGTCAGACTCAGACAGCACCAAGATGCTCATCAGTGTCTGATAAAGTATCATTTAAGCTATGAACATGTTTTCAGTTATGAACAGTGTTTAATAATCAGGGTTTTCATGACCCTAATTATTAAATCAGATGTCATTTAACAGACCCAAGATGCTCATCAGTGTCTGATAAAGTATCATTTAAGCTATGAACATGTTTTCAGTTTTGAGTTATGAACAGTGTTTAATAATCAGGGTTTTCATGACCCTAATTATTAAATCAGATGTCATTTAATAGACCAAAGATGCTCATCAGTGTCTGAAAATGTATAATTTAAGCTATGAACATGTTTTCGCGCTCAGAATGTACAGGTATACTTCTATAGTTGCCTGTTTCCACCATGGGATACAATTATGATGGTAACACTTTAAAATAAAGTTGTATTAGTTAACGTTAATTAATGTATTAGTTAACATTAACTAACAATAAACAATGCATCTGTTCAGCATTACTTAATCTTTGCTCGTGTTAACTTATTCATATATTAATGCATTAGTTAACATGAACTAACAATGAACTGTAAATAACTTTATTTAATAGTTTGTAGAACTCTTCAATACATTTGGTAAATACATATTTATCCTCAAACGTGGGGGGGGGGTATATATATATATATATAGATATATAGTTTTAGGAAAATAAAATTTGTCATGGTATCTTCTTCAGATTTAAAATATAAACTCACGAGACATGTGCATTTCAACCCATTACTTTTCTAGATTGCTCCAGGACTTATTTCATGTATTTTATATGAAATACTATTATTTATTTTTTCATTCAGTCTGGTCCACTTTTTTCAAGGCACTTCAGTATCTATAACTTTTGATCTTTTTGAGCTTTATCAACTCTGGATGATGGATAGTAAAGCCCAAAGGGTCTTCTTTGGAAAGACACCAAACTTGAGTGTGTAGCTCACTGAAGTCAGCACCTGTTATAACTTTAAGTTAGGGAGGTCTTTTTCAACTGTGAGCCCCAAAATCCCAAAATGGGGAGTGCTGGCCAACAGGTTAATAATCTTTATTTTAATTATACATCATACAGTATATTCACAAGTTTCTGTAGCAGATAACACACACAGTACTAACGTCCCATTTGGGCTATTGATGAACTGTTAATGCTACTCATGTTTGTAGACTGTTTATTAACATGACTTACCAACAAAGCATTAATTAAGGGAACTTGTTAACCTTATTGTAAAGTCGAACCAGTCGAACATGAACTAACATTTAAGTAACGTGTGGGTTAATTACAAAGCGTTCATTATTATGCAGTCTTAAAATAAATCAAATAAACATAAACACCTTATGTGCACTGTGCTAGACTAACTGAGACGGGTCACAGCACTTGTATATAGTGCTCTCTCATTTGTCTGATCGCTTCTACTTTGTAAGTCACGTTTGTAAAAGTGTCTGCTAAATGACTAAATGTAAACTGTAATAATTATGAGAAAAAAAATATGAATTGTGAGATATAAACTCAAACTTTGCAAAAAAAGTCAGAATTCTGAGGTAAAAAGTTGCAAATTAACTAAATTAATTTGTATATATCTTATTTGATTGAAAATATGAGTTTTTAATCTATGCATTCTGGAGGTAATTTTCAGGTGTATTTATTGTATTTTTTACATCTTAAGATTAGGACCTTTTTTCCCCTCAAAATTGCAATAAAAGTCAGAATTGTGAGATAGAAACCCAGAACTGTAAAAAAAAACAAAAAAAAAACAGCAAAGTTGACATTTCATTCATTTATTTAAATAATTGTATTTTTTTATTTTATTAAATGTATGTATTATAAAACTGAATTTCAGAAACAGGCTTAACTCACTTAATTTTTATTCAAATGTTAAATATAATATAATAGTAAATAAGTGATTATTAATACATATTACATGATTAAAGTTATAATAATAAATGATAACAGTTATAATTTAACTATAATTATTTAGGCAGTTCAATATAATATAGTATAAAGCATAGAGAAGCATGAAAAGCATGTAGTACTCTCTCTCTTGATAATGCACATCATTCACCTTTAGCAGCGTCAGCTCTCATGACTGCTTTGTGTTAACATACGGTGGTGGAAACTCTTCTTTAATTTGATTATTAATTATCTGTCCGAGCCGGCCTACTGTCTCTTTCATGTCGGATCAATGCATCATTATTTTTGGGAGCTAAAAGTGAGCTGTCCCTAAAACATGGCGTTTGATGAGTTAGCATCGGATCTCAAGCAGCGCTGGTTAGGAGAGACAAAGGCCTTGATTATTCCTGCTCTGATGGACGATCTGGACTCGTCTCTTTCATTCTGAAATTATTCATGCATTCTTTCATGAGGGGCCATGTTGATAAGGACATCAGTTATAAAGAATAAAGTATTTATCCTGACCGTATTACTTAATACAGCGTGTTTTCTGCGGAAGCAGATCATCTCTGGAGCTTCATGCAGATATTACAGTTCAGGCGGTGTAATTGTTCTTTGACCCTGAACACTGCGTTACAGCTTCAAATGAATGTCAAAACGTATTTCTCTCCCATTTTATAATCAAATAGGTCTATTCAGCCATAATTGTGTGCAAGTTAAACCTTGTCTTAAAACCAGCACACCACGTCTTGACATTCGTGTCATATTTTAGGAGTGCCATTATGATTTCAAAAGAATATAAGCTAAATCACTAAATGCTGCTAACCTTGATAGGCTTTCAGAACTAAATAAAACGATCTGTTGAAGGTGAGAGGGATAACAACTCCTGAAATATGAATGCAGCTGTAAGATGCAGTGTCACCTCTCTTCACACGATGACCCCCGAACACACATGAATGGGTCGTCTGCTGCTTCTGTTGAACCGGTGTTGGATAAAGGACCGTCTCTAATGGTTAGTGCTGGATTTCATCTGCAAGATGAAACTTTTCGAATGACAAAACCCCATTTTATTTTTGAAAACTATGTCTGTATCCAATATAGAACATCATTGGACCCGGTCTACTGTATGGCACGAAGCCAAGGACTCATTTTAATCATGTTATGATTTTTTAGAGTCGATTGTAGTCACTAAGCTCAAACTTCAACCCTGATACTCAGGTTATTGCATGGAAATTGTCTTCGATTCATGGACAATGAGAGTTAAAATGACTGAAAATAAGCACAATCATTTTAAATGACTAATAATAATTATAGTTAAACAACTAAAAAACTATTTTAACAACGTTTTGGGTTATACTTTATGAATGCAAATATGACAGTGTTGAGATCAACATTGTTATGGGCTAGTGTTATTGTTATGGGCTAGTGTTAGGGGTAGGGTAGTGTTGGGTCAAATAATGTAATCTTTGCATTAAAAATGAAATAACTGAACGTATGACACTGAATGACTGTTGTCATAAACATGCATAAAACCTTCATATTCATGACATGTGTCATCTTGTGATTATGAATGTGTCATGTCAGTCTTATGCACACCCCTTCAAGTAAAGTGTTACCAAGTTTTGTATTGCATTCATTTAAGTTGAATTATTATTTATTGTTAAAAAACATACAACTTAGGCTTTTACATTGTAATTATACACGTTCCCAGTTTTACTAACAATAAAATAAAGCATAATATTTAGTTTGAAAGGTTATATTTTATGGAATTTTAATAACATCCTTTCACTGACAATTTGTCAAGTGTTCTGCCTTAATCTTTACTCAAATCCTGGAGAGTGGCTTTTGGGGGATTTTCTAATATGTAATATGTTATGTTAAAGCGTTCCCTGTCATATTCCTGCATGGCATTCAGAAGATTTCAGCAGTTTTTTTCAATGTTTATGATGTGCATCAGTTATTGTAGATCTTGATCAATTATTTGCACTTTCAAATGTAAAAAACGAACTTGTTTCTGACACTGAATAAAAAAATAAAAAGGGTAATTGGGACTTTTATCTCACAATTCTTGTTTTTTCTCAGAATTGCGAGTTATAACATCAGAACAACTGTTTATCTCACAGTTCTACATTTAAATTACATTTATGCATTTAGAGACACTTTTATCCAAAGCGACTTACACTGCATTCAGGCTATACATTTTGTTCCAGTTATGACTATTTTTGTAACTGTAACTGAAAGTTACAGAAGCAATAAAGTCAGAATCAGGAGCAATTCTTGTTTTTTTCTTCTATCTTGTAATTGTGAGGGTAACACTTTACAATAAGATGTCATTTGTTAACATCGGGTGTTGTATTAACTAACATGAACAAACAATGAACAATGCATTTATTACTCCATTAATGTTACTTAATAAAAATACAGTTGTTCATTGCTTATTCATGTTAGTTCACAGTGCATTAACTAATGTTAACAAACACAACATGTGATTTTAATAATGCATTAATAATTGCTGAAATGAACTAAGATTAACGAATGCTGTAGAAGTATTGTTCATTCTTAGTTAATGTTTATGCACCTTATTGTAAAGTTTATATCTCACAAACCAATGGTGTCTGTTTGTGAAGGACGTTCAGCTTGATGCAACGCCTCTACAGGTGAGTCAGTCAAGACGATTTCAGCGAATTACAACAAAAAATGTCTGTTTGTTTCATCATCGTCAGCCACAAACCTACTGCTTTAATGCAGGTTTACATACTGGAAGCCAAACTCTGTACGGCTCCGCAGAGGAAGGGCCTTGTGCTTTAAACTCAAAGCAACAGTGAAACCAATGCAGGACAAATGGGACGTGTGCACCCCTCAGGCTCCTTGACCTTTTCACGCTCTCCATCTATCCACTATCTGTCTGGCACTCGAGACGAGGATGGAAAGGTTAAGGTGAACCCATGGTGACCTCTTATGCATTTCCATAGAGCTGGACATCTTTAAAGCTACACGGGTCATAGACTGAGCTTAACCCTGTCCTCCTGTATGCTGCAAGTGTACATTATCCACAGTCCTCTCTCACCTCTACACCAAATATTCATTCCAAAGCATGCTTTTATAGGGATTATTACTTAACTGTGCATTTCTAACACTAATGAATTGAAATGCATGCATGGATTTACGGTTTGCATAATATTGTTTAAATATGTGTCTGCCCAAGGAGGTTCAATGTCCCAATTGAGTCTTTGTTTCTCCCAAAGTTTGTGCTATAATACTGTTAAAATATTATTTTTATGCCATTGTTGCTTTTGGCTAGAGAATCTGCAAGGGACTATATTGTTTGGACATTCTGAAAAGTGCTATACAATTAGTTGGCGACAAATGACTGTCTCATTTTCTCAATCAATTTATTAATAAATGAATTAATTCCCAAATAATATACTGTCCTCATGAATGAGTCATTGAATCAGTTACTCAACTAATTTGTTAAGTCACTAAGCACTCAGGTACAAAACTCAAATTCTGTGTGCTAAAACTTCTGGTGTGGTTTATTATTATTATATTTTTGTTTTATTTTATTATTTTGCCTGCAGAAAAAACAGATATTGTAGGTGCAATGTTGTGTCTGAAATGTATATAACATTTGAAATAATAGCTTTTTGTTAATTAAATTTTTGTAAAAGCAATCTTACATAATCATGCTGCATCCTTCCATAAACTTTGAAAAAAAAGAAAAGCATAAAGCAGTAATTTCTAGCTCTATTGTGACATTTTCAAATTAGTGACTTGGTTTACAAATTGTTGAGAGTTATGGCCGTATATCAGAACAGCTGTGATTGCTGGTGGTATAGTGACATAACTTGACATTATTACAATTTGTCCTAATTCGATTAGATTGTTTTTGTTACGAGGCGACTGGGACGAGATGTCCAACGTGCAAGCCTTTTATTCAGAGACGTGGTCGAAAACACTGACAGCGCCGAAACACCAGCAAACAGGTATAACACGGGTAAGACAAAGAGTATTCCTAGAGCAAGAGTGGGTCTTCGATCAGCAAACGATATCTAGAGGGCTTGACAAGAGGAGTAAGAAATAACACGAGCAGAGTCCAGGCGAGGTGCAAACACAGTCCGAAACAGCAAAGTGTTAAATCTAAATTTACACCGTTTAGACATTTCTGAGCGCCTAAGCCAACACGTAAGGCAATATAAAAAACACAACTATATCCACGATTTATTACAAATATGACACATATTTTAGACTTTGGAGACCAAATGATTGATTTATGTCAAATGAAAATCCTGAGGAGAGTGGAATCAGTTTTCTGGGTTTTGATGTCATGGGCAGTCGTGGCCTAATGGTTAGAGCGTTGGACTTGAAACCTGAGGTAACCCAAGGTTGTGAGTTCGAATCCTGGCTCCGGCAATAAAGTCCACGACTGCTCCCCGGGCGCTGCACAGTCGGCTGCCCACTGCTCCAAGTGTGTACACTTGGATGGGTTAAATGCAGAGAACACATTTCACTCCTCATTATACTCTGTATAATTGTGTATGGTGACAAATAAAGCTTAATTTGTATTTGTTTGTATGGCTGCAGAACTCGATTCAAAAATCACCGTCTGAAAAGAGTCGCATCAGCCTTGATTGTGTAACGCGATTGGCTTGTGTGTGTCACATGACCTATTGTTTCACGCTGTTCCTCACATAAAAATATCATAGAAAATACCCCCATGCACCCGAGTTAAGCAAATTCGTTTTTGATTAAGCTGATTGGATTCAAGTCATATGAATATTATGGTTATTATTATATTTAGACAAACGTCTAGTCTCCTTGTCCATATGCATCCATTATTGCAACACACTAACTAAAGTGTTAGTACACATAAAAAAGTTAGTTATGATAAAAAAAAACATTTAGTTTCAGAAGACTCACAAGTTATTTTGTAGTAATAATAATAAAAAAAAAACTCATCTGTTTTTTGTTAAATAAATAAATTGATTGTATGTTTTATATTGTTTAAGTTATGTTTAGGGTAGAGGTGGGTTAGGTGGTCAAAATTATTTATTGTATATATATATATATATATATATATATATTTATAGTTAACTACTGTTAGTAGAATGTCTAAAGTGGACTACCAAAAGTGTTGCCCCTCCCCGCAAAAAAAATAAATAAAACATTCTACAGAATATTAAAAAGCTCTCTAAACTTAGATTAAATGTTTTTTCTATAAGAACTGTTCACTGAAAGGTTCTTTGGCAAACCTAAAATAGTTCTTCTATGGCATCACTGCAAAAAGTATTTTGAAGCCTTTATATTTCAGAGTGCAAGACACACAACTGAACGCAACGGGGTTCCCTGCACACTGGACCATGATGCTAGAGAGCCACCCAGTGCATTACAAAGTGACGACAATGGGTCCTGACCGAGCATCAATATGTGTTGATAACCACTCACATCTGAAACACCTGGGCTGAAACGTAAAATGCATAACAACTATACTTAAAGAAACAGCTTGCAATTTTAAAATCAAAGGGCTATTTTCAGATTTGTGATGCGCAGTCATGCTCCTGCATCTGTGCTCAGCAATCAACACAACAAGTGCCTTCTCTTGAGTTGACTTTCAGCAATGTCAAGCATAATTCAAAACATCACTGCTACCTCACATATTTATTTGAGCTTACAGCATATAATACATATCAGTGTATGTTTAGCCTGTTGGATGCATTGACTTGTTTTATCAAAGCTCATGATTATTCATAAATGTGACCCTGGACAGCAAAACAAGTCATAAGGGTCCATTTTTTTTAGTTGAGATTTATACATATAAATAAGATTTCCATTGATGTTTGGTTTGTTATGATAGTACCATATTTGGCTGAAATACAACTTTTTGAAGATTTGGAATCTGAGGGTGCAAAAAAAAAATATTGAAAGAAATCCCATTTAAACATTGTCCACGTTCTTAACAATGTATGTTACTAATCAAAAATTAAGTTTTGATATATTAGCGGTAGGAACTTTACAAAATATCTTCATAGAACATGATCTTTACTTAATATCCTAATTATTTTAGCATAAAAGAAAAATCGATAATTTTGACCCATGGCTATTGCTGCAAATATACCCCAGTGACTTAAGACTGGTTTTGTGGCCCAGGTTCACTTGTGAAAGATGACACACTGTATCCACTTTTTTATGACATTTTTTAATGAATTTATTTTATGAATTTCAGACAGCTTGATGGCCTCTAATGCACAGATATGATGAAAATGTATGCATGCATATTTGTTTTCATCATGACAGGCTGTGACGGACATTAATCAATAGGGTATTAATGAGGCAGAGCATCAGCGGTATCTGCTCGCATCATCAATCAGCAGCACGCTCACATCTTCACCCCACACCTTTTATCATTTCCACACAAGTGGGACTCTGCACCTTTAAACAGATCCAGCCTGAGAGCAAATACAGAAAATGAGGAGCGGGGGGAAGAGCGTAAACAGAGAAGAAAATAAATCTACACCTGACAAAACCTGTCGCAAGAGCTAAAAAATAGCGGCGGCGTCAGAGAGCACTTTCTGTGATTTGGGCGAGAGGAGATGATGAGCTGTTCCCCGGCTCTCTTCACTCCAGCGAAGCTGAGGACTCTCTCCTGATTGAGAGATGCCACAGGACAGCTTCTAACACAAGGGCAAGGCCTGTTGATGTACACGGCTTTATAAGAGGAACTAACTCAAAGTGAGGCTTTGCCACTCTGTTCAGTGAGGCTTTGATTTGTTTTGAGAGAGAAATAAGGTGTGATGGGACTAAAGGACAAATATGGGACTCTGATCCTGACTGCAACCCAGTCAAACCTGCTGGAATAATATTGTACATGACTGTGAAAGAAATCATTCACTAACCATTACTGTACACCGTTTTATCCAGTTGCACAGCATCATTGCTATGGCAACATAAACCTGAACAGCCTAAAATAACCTTTTTCAGCCCAAATAACATATAATGTGCTCTGAGCACCTAATTTCTCAGTTTAAACCATTCTCCAACTGGACCCATTCACATCCATTGTAAGTGCCGTGCTGTGTTGTTGTTTACTTGTTTAATATTGATAAAAACAAAAACATGTGTCACTGAAGACTGGCGTAATGATGCTGAAAATACCGAAATACATTACAGTTTAACACATTCACATAGAAAACAGATATTTTATATTGGAATAATATTTCAAAATATTACTGATTTAACTGTATGTTTAGTCAACTAAATGCTGCCTTATACAGAAAATATGACAAATATTACAAGCTTTTGAACTGTAGTGTGTAGTATAAAAATGAATTAATTTACTTTTATATGTTGTACTATTAAAATGTGTTTAAAAACACAGGCAGTGTTAAAGAAGCAGCAGAAGCCAGTGATATTCCCAGTTCAGTGTTTGGAGGTAAATGTGATTGATCCTGATATCATCGAGGAGTGCGGGAACAAGCCTCTGTCGCTACTCACATTAACCATGCTTTCTCTCAGTTGCATTACACATAAAAGAGCATTACTGATTTATGCAGGAGAGACTGATAAAACATTCAGCGTGTTTCGTTTAACTGTCCCCTGATGTCATGTGTTTGCTCAATGCTCGCCACCCTTTGTTATTTACACCATTGTTTTGAAATCGAGACGCTCATCAAATGTATATGAAAGACAGCTAACTGTGCGTAAAGGGTGTAGAGCATGAGCAGCGATGCTTGAGAGAAATTAATAATTTATGTGATGCAGAAAGACATGCTTTTAGGTTAAGTGTCTGGAGAACGACTGTAATTGTTTTAGAGACGGCATCTTTGTTAGCAACTTCTCTTTAAGTAGCGGTGGGCCAAAACTCTTGAGTTTTTCACATTAACTTTTCATGAATAGGGACAAAATCAGGCTTGAAACTCTTAAAAATGAATTAATGTTTGTTGTTTTGGAGAATGATCAGTAAAGAGGTCCTTAACCTTCATCATCATCCGGAGAAGGTGAAATGAAAAACTAAGCTTTATCTTTTGTTCATTTCATATGAACGTTGCAAAGTTTCAAATCAATCAATCAACCAACCAACCAATAAAATTAACCAACCAACCAACCAATAAATCAACCAACCAACCAACCAACCAACCAACCAACCAATCAACCAACAAATCAACCAACCAACCAACCAACCAATAAAATTAACCAACCAACCAACCAATAATCAACCAACCAACCAACCAACCAACCACCAAACCAATCAACCAACAATCAACCAACCGAACAACCAACACCCAACCCAACCAACCAATAAAATCAACAACCAACCAATAAAATCAACCAAATAAATCAACCCAACAACCAACCAACACCAATTCAACCAACCAACCAACAAATCACCAACCAACCAACCAACCAATAAAATAAACGCAACAATAAAAATCAACCAACCAACCAATAATCAACCAACCAACCAATAAAATCACCAACCAAACAACCAATAAAATCAACCAATAAATCAACCAATCACCACCAACCAATAAAATCAACCAACCACGCAACCAATAAAAAATCACAACAATAAATCAACCAACCAAACCAACCAATAAAATCAATACAATATCAACCAATCAACAACCAACCAATAAATTCAACCAACCAAACCATAACAATCAACCAACCAACCAATAAAATCAACCAATAAATCAACCAATCAACCAACCAACCAACCAATAAAATCAACCAATCTACCAATAAAATCAACCAACCAACCAATAAATCAACCAACCAACCAATAAAATCAACCAACCAACCAATAAAATCAACCAATAAATCAATCAACCAACCAATAAAATCAACCAATAAATCAACCAATCAACCAACCAACCAATAAAATCAACCAACCAACCAATAAATCAACCGATCAACCAACCTACCAATAAAATCAACCAACCAACCAATAAATCAACCAACCAACCAACCAACCAATAAAATCAACCAACCAACCAATAAAATCAACCAATAAATCAACCAACCAACCAATAAAATCAACCAATAAATCAACCAACCTACCAATAAAATCAACCAATAAAATCAACCAACCTACCAATAAAATCAACCAATAAATCAACCAACCTACCAATAAAATCAACCAACCAACCAATAAATCAACCAACCAACCAATAAAATCAACCAACCAACCAATAAAATCAACCAATAAATCAACCAACCAACCAACCAACCAATAAAATCAACCAATAAATCAACCAATCAACCAACCAACCAATAAAATCAACCAACCAACCAATAAAATCAACCAATAAATCAACCAACCAACCAATAAAATCAACCAATAAATCAACCAACCTACCAATAAAATCAACCAACCAACCAATAAATCAACCAACCAACCAATAAAATCAACCAATAAATAAATCAACCAACCAACCAATAAAATCAACCAACCAACCAACCAATAAAATCAACCAACCAACCAATAAATCAACCAATAAATCAACCAACAAATCAATATTCAGTCCAAAAAACAAAACAAAAAAAGATTTGTTTTCATTCCAGCAGTATAAAGTTAAAAAAAAAGTTTCTAAAAGTTTTCAACTTAAAATAATGGGTTTCCCTGCTGACTTATTTTTTTTAGTTTAGACAACTTTGAATTTTAAGTTAGTCAGTTAATTTAAGAGAAAAATTGACTATTTTAGTTGACTAAACTAAAAAAAGTAAGGCAGCAGTGTTACTAATTATTTTAAGTTGAATCAACTTTTGCTTAGTTCATTTTAATTAAACATACATTTAAAATATTAAATAATTACAATTATATTATATATTTAACATTAATACAATAAATCTTTTTTTTATTAATTTGTTTATTATTGTTTTTTTTTTTGCAGATTCAAAATCTGTTCAACAAATGATTTAAGATTTTTATACTCTACAACTATACTCTAATATTTTTATACTATACAAATGACGTGATTGTGTTGTAATTGTTTGATACAGTCTAAGGTAAAATAAAAGCATATCTCTCTCAAAAAAGTATATATATATATTTGTGCCTTTAATACAAAAAAATAAAAAAGAGAATCAGGAGTGATGGGACAGCACAGTGGCTCCAGGCGCTGCTGTGAAACATCACAGTTGGAGCAGCTTTTAAAAGTGGTCGACTAACTTCGGTTCACTTCTTTAAGTGCAAGACATAGAAGCTTTTCTGTATCTATAGGGGTTTGGAATTAGCATTGAGAGTTACAAATGCACAAAAATAACATTTCACTACTAGGAAACACTCAGTTTTGTGTTGGGCAGAATGACTCGATGGCTCCAGTTCTGATGGACAATTCAGCTGTTCAAGTACCAGCTTACTGCTCTTCAGTTAATTATTATCACCAATTACAACAATTTGCTTTTAGCTTGCTTTTTGAAAAACATATACTCAATCAGAAAAAAATAAAATAGAAATAGATTTCAATCTGCTATGTTCTATATTTTGATATTATATATAAGCAATATAACGGGTAGAATAACCTATGGCTGAATCACAGCCGTGCCAATATACAGCCATATCTCACATCTATGAGTGCAATCTTTCATTTATACAACAGTTCGACGGCACAAGTGTGTGAATATATGAAATAACATCATAGTGTCTTTAAAAGTCCTCTTTTGTGCATAACGACTTTCTTCTGCCACGGATTAAAATCTCAGTGTCCAAGCCTCTGTTACTAATTACAAAACGTCACTTTAGAACGAAGGGACGTTGAGTTGCTTAATTGAAAGCTTACTGTGTTACTGTAGCTCAATCTCATAATCACAATCAACTTTAGTTTGAATATTTTCTGAGGAACGCGTTGTATTTTCTTGATGTTAATATCCTTTCATCTGTTAAGGGCGATTTCGCTGCTCAGTGCATTTGTTCACTGTGTCAGACTGTTGTTGAAACTAAAAATAACTTCAGTTTATAGCGTTTCTTTTTCAATATAAAAGTCTTTACTGCTCTTGACTTACTAATTAAAAACAGCCTCTTGTCACCATCTAATGGTGGAACAATGTAACTAAAATCACCATCACGAATACACACCGTTTCTCAATTCGAAATACTATTATTTATATAAAACATTATTTATTGAATAATAATATTTAATAAACAACAACAGCCATCAAAAAAGTCGCTAGGCAATTCAGTCAAAAGTGCAAAGGTAGCGCTCTGATATACAGCATCGAATTTACATAAACATGCGATTTTTCCAAAACTCTTCTCTGGAACAAATAATAGATTAATGAGACCAAAGACTGCCCATTAGATATACCCATAGTTAAATATATCTCATGTGTAACCACTACAGAGACATCAGAGCCAGTGGTAAATACCAGACGATCTTGCCATGTATACACAGTTGAGGTCAAAAGTTCAGAATCTGCAAAATGTTAATTATTTGACCAAAATAAGAGGGATCTACAAG
This sequence comes from Oxygymnocypris stewartii, assembly GCA_003573665.1. Classification (NCBI taxonomy): domain Eukaryota; kingdom Metazoa; phylum Chordata; class Actinopteri; order Cypriniformes; family Cyprinidae; genus Oxygymnocypris; species Oxygymnocypris stewartii. The sequence continues at coordinate 48,928 of QVTF01001995.1, read as the reverse complement.
ATAAAATAGTAGAATTTATAAAAAATGTTTTCAACGTTTCAAACGTTCAAAAGTTTACATCCCCTTGATTCGTAACACTGTGTTGTTATCTGAATGATCCACAGCTGTGTGTTTGTTTAGTGATAGTTGTTCCTGAGTCCCTTGTTTGTCCTGAACAGATCAACTGTCTGCTGTTCTTCAGAAAAATCCTTCAGCTCCCATAAATTATTTGGTTTTTCTGCATTTTTGTGTATTTGAACCCTTTCCAACAATGACTGTATGATTTTGAGATGCATCTTTTCACATCGAGGACAACTGAGGGACTCATACGCAACTATTACAGAAGATTCAAACACTCACTGATGCTCCAAAAAACAAAACATGCAATAAGAGCCAGGGCGTGAAAACTTTTAAACAGAATGGAGATGTGTACATTTTTCTTATTCTGCATAAATATTATTATTTTTGTATTTATTTATTTGTATTTAGTACTGCCCTTCAGAGGCTACAGAAGATGGTTACATATTTACCAGAAGACAAAATAAGTTCAATTTACCCTGATCTCCAAATTCCCCCCCCCCGGCTCTTAATGCAATGTTTTTTTAACATGGTTATAAATACACTGACTCGGTCAGCTGTCACAGTTCACATAAGAGCTGTTTCTCAAACTTCAGCATCAAATTTGAAGTCAACTCACTATCAGCTGTGGGGTTTAGATAGAACTATATCTTCAGTAGTGTGAAGTGTGAATGTGGGGTCGGAGCGCTTCTGCACTCTGCCAGTGACAATCATACGGTGGTCAGCTGAAGCAATAAATGAGTTTCTCTGACCTTTGGAGTGATGACAGTGCTGGATATATGACATGGATCACACCATTGGGGGAAACGTCAGGATGCAGTCCGTTCAAGAGAAAAATAAAAGCACAGGCCACCAAGGCAACGTGTTTTCTCATTTGTCCATCAAATCTTGAGACCCGAGCTGCTTTTTTTTTACATATACATTGTCATTTTGCAGACGCTTTTGTCCAAAGCGACTTACAATTGGGGAAGTGTAAATTGGGGAAAAGTAAACAGCTTTTTTTAAGCTATTTACAGAAAGGAATTTAATCTCTAGAAGCACACAAAATGAGAATCCATATTTGAATACACACTGTTCAATCTTGTCACACTAGCCTACGCAGCAGAGCGATGAACGTGGAGAAAATGCAAAAAAACAGTCTTTTAATTCTTATAACACAGGGCAAACTGGAGCACACATGTAGCACCACTGACATATGGGTCCCGGCGATCACTAACTGAAGGACTGGGGCTTTTGAACACAGGATAATTGGGTAAGAAGAAGAGACACACCTGGAATCAAATGAACAATCAACACGAGGGAGAAACTGGGTCACAGGGAACACATGGGGAGCAAAACACAACAAAAACTCCACAATCCTGACAAATCTAATGTTGTGATGCTAAAATAACATTTTGCATTTAACGATTGATTTTAATGGACATTAAAAGACTTAATTATTTCAGAGGTTTGGTATGATTTCATAAATTTTTTTAAACAATATTTCAACAAGGCTGAATTTATTTGATAAAAAGAGCAAATTATGAAATATTTATTACAATTTAACACAGCTGTTTTCTATGTGAATATGTGTTAAACTGTAATTTATTTCTGTATTTTCAGCATCATTACTCCAGTCTTCAGAGTCACACGATCTTCAGAAATCATAATTATATGCTGCTCAAGAAACATTTCTGATTATTATCAATGTTGAAAACAGTCGTGCTGCACAATATTTTTGTGGAAACCGTGATACATTTAATTTTTCAGGATTCATAGATGAATAGAACGTTCAAACGAACAGCATTTATTTGAAATATAAATATTTTGTAACATTATAAATATCATTATAATTTTTTAAAATAAAAAAATCAAGTTCACAAATGTTGCAATAGTACTGTATTTAGACAAAATATGATATAATTTTAATACTGAAAATGGATAGGTTATGGGCCATAATAAGACATTAACTGTTGGCTTATCAATATCAACAAGAAGTCAGAATTAAACAAAATTCGTGTTGAGCATAAAGTGATGAGCATAAAGAAAGGTTTCACTTTCTATTAACAACACAAGACTTCTTGTGAAAGTCTTAATGGCTTGATTCTACACGACAAGGGTACATAACAATTTAGCGCTCCGCTCTGAAGAATGTCTTTCATCTCTCACATCAATATTTAATGCAATATGAACCTTCATTCACGTTCCTGCAGTACATTTACCAGCGAGAAAGTGATCTGCCTTTCAATATTCAAAGCAAATAATATCACTGAAAGTGAATATGTCTAGACCGTTTATTCAGAAATCCTTCATGTTGGCAAATAGAAATCAGTGTTACGTCCTGGTCATCGTATGTTCTGTATGTCCGCCTAAAAGAGACATCAAAGCCCACGTTTCATTTATAAGTTCAGCTCAACCTGCAATTTGCATGTGAATGAATGAAGCATCAGTGATGTTTTCGACTCGCATTCTCACAGGATAATTAAAGGCTCCCATGGTTTCATCTGATGTTCTGTATCTCTGACATCAACCGGCGTAACAAGTTGGACCGAGGACAGGCAATCGAACCAAGGGCTCGGATGCAAAGCTGTTTTCTGGAGCCTCCAGATCGGTTCCACCTGCGCTCTGGTCCTCGTGGGGGATGCAAAGTGACTAATGAGACAGTTTGATGCCCCATCCGCTGCTTTTCTGGGCCCCGTGACACTGGGACTGAGGAATGAAGTTGTCTCTCCAGTTTGCCTTCAAAGTGATGGATCTGTAGACCTGCCATCATGTCAGATGAGAGCGCTTGGTCTGCTGTCACTGGGACCGGCGGCTCTGATCAGCTCAGCGTCAGACCACAGCCAGGACTCGCTGCTCCAAACCCTCAAACTCCAGTGCCCTCCGGCGAGAAACATAACCTGAATTGCCTTCATGAAAAAGGGTAAATGTGAGCTGTGGACACTGCCCTATATAGGAGCATCTGCTTACGTGAGCCGCAGCGGATCCTCACCGGAAACCAAAAGCTCAACGAGCGTGCTCAGTAAATGTGGGATTTTGATACAGCTGGCCTGGTATAACCTTAATGGGGTCAAATTATGAAACCGGCAAAAATGCCCTCTAATCAGCAGTGGCACTGTGCTGCTGAACGTGCAATGTGATTCAATACAGAATCAAAATGATCAATTATATTACACATAAATATGTTTTAAATCTCTTCTGCTCACCATGGCTAAAGTTTTTGATCAAAAGTACTGTAAAAAATGAGAAATATTATTACTATTTAAATAGATGTTTTCTATGTGAATATGTGTTAAACTATAATTTATTTCTGTGACCAAAGCTGTATTTTCAGCATCATTACTTCAGTCTTTAGTGCAACATGATCTTCAGAAATCATAATACTATGCTGATTTTCTGCTCAAGAAACATTTCTGATTATTATCAATGTTGAAAACAGTCGTGCTGCTCAATAGTTTTGTGGAAACCATGATAGATTTATTTTTTCAGGATTCACAGATGAATAGAAAGTTCAAAAGAACAGCATTTATTTGAAAGAGAAATGTACTGTAACATTATAAATGTCTTTACATGTCATGTTTGATCTAATTAATGCATCATTTTTGAATAAACTAACTAACAAATCAATCAATCAATCAATCAATCAATCAATCAATCAATCAATCAATCAATCAATCATTCAATCAATCAATCAATCAATCAATCTCCTTGACCCAAAACTTTTGAATGGTATATTATTAGTGCTGTCAAACAATTAATCACGATTTATATAAAAGTTTTTGTTTGCATTACATGTGTGTTTGTTCTGTGTATATTTTTTATGTATATATAAATATACACACATACAGTAAATATTTTCATGTCTATATTTATATTTAAATATATTTAAATATTAATCGCGATTAATCGTTTGACAGCACTATTTATTATATAAACCTAATATATAATAATATAAAATACATATTTGAGTAACCATTCAACTATCCATATGCACGGAGCATTCTTTAGAACTTCCGCATAAAGATAAGCAGCTCTTAAACTTCTGGTGGAGCTCATTTTATATGTGCTAAATATAAGTAGAGACTCACAGAAACCTCTGCTGCCTCATTCTTATCTGAAACTAAAAAACATTATAATTGCAACACCGTAAATAATGATAGCAGCATAATTAACATACAGTTTAATTTAACATGTCATTTTATATGCAGGCCTGGTAATCCCAGGAGAGAACCCTGACACATAACTGTACATTTAAATGCTGACAAATAAACACTATCGTAACTGTTTAGGATAACGGTTAGGCTAATCTCTTAAACAACATCATAATGGTATTCTTGGAAATCAATCTCTTACCTTTAAAGCCATGAGCACATTTGTTAAATCTTGTAACATTTTGAAGCCTTTATTATTTCTCAACTCTACAGATGTGTAGTAAAATTCACTTTAAAGTTCGACTTTTTATTCATGAAGACGGCATTAATTAATGTGCCAAAATTGTTTATCTTGGCAGAAAATAAAGACTTTTTAATATGAAAATGACATGAAATTACCATTATAACCAGGAGATAACTCAACTCTTCACTGAATCGACTCAGATAACTCAACTCTTAACTGAATCGACTCAGATAACTCAACTCTTCACTGAATCGACTCAGATGACTCAACGCATCACTAAATCGACTCAGATAAATCAACTCTTAACTGAATCGACTCAGATAACTCAACTCTTCACTGAATCAACTCAGATAACTCAACTCTTAACTGAATCGACTCAGATAACTCAACTCTTCACTGAATCGACTCAGATGACTCAACGCATCACTAAATCGACTCAGATAACTGAACTCTTCACTGAATCGGCTCAGATGACTCAACGCATCACTAAATCAACTCAGATAACTCAACTCTTAACTGAATCGACTCAGATAACTCAACTCTTCACTGAATCGACTCTGATGACTCAACGCATCACTAAATCGACTCAGATAACTAAATTCTTCACTGAATCGGCTCAGATGACTCAACTCTTCACTGAATCGACTCAGATGACTCAACTCTTCACTGAACCGATTCAGATAACTCAACACTTCACTGAAATCGACTCAGATGACTCACTCACTCACTGAACCGACTCAGATGACTCAACTCTTCACTGAATCAACTCAGATGACTCACTCACTCACTGAATCAACTCAGATGACTCAACTCTTCACTGAATTGACTCAGATAACTAAAATCTTCACTGAAATCGACTCAGATGACTCAACTCTTCACTGAACCGACTCAGATAACTCAACTCTTCACTGAATCAACTCAGTCTTGCTTAAAGGTTAATTGTGTAATGTTTTCAATGCTAAAACACATTATTTTTCCCAAACAACTATGTAGAAAGTTTCTTGGCTGAGAAAAATATAAATAATATCCAAACTCCCTGTTATTCTATTTATTTGTGACTTAATTTCTGTGACACATAAAGAGCTTTGCTCTTATGCCTGCTGCTTATACATATCTGCAGCATAATACAAAACTGATCTCCTATGCAGTGTTTCAGTTTTTTCTATCAGAGAAAAAAAAAATAGAAAAAAATGGAGAATGATGGAAGGAAGGAGGGGAAAGAGAACAAAAAAGATAGCATAATATGCAGGAGTTCCATCACAGGAACCGTATTTAATGGAGTGAGACAGTTTTGGGCGCTGTTAATGTTCAAAGTGTTCTGGTGTGTGACTCAGAGGTACGGATCTGCTTATATATTCATAAGTAACCCAAACAAACAAACAAACTCAAGGTACGTAGGAGACACAGACAGACATCCGGGGAAATGGAGCCATGACAGCTGAAACAAAACATCCATTAGACACAGGAGGAGAACACACACTCATTCAGACTGCACTGAGATCACACACCTGCTCAAACTCTCAGAACTCAAGGTTCCTGCTCTCTGAGATCAGCAGACGTGGTCGTGGTGGATGTTGAGATGGCTGGATGAAGATCACGGATGCTCTGATGCTGAGCTGTGTGTGCTGTGGGATTTCTGACAGTCTTTGGTGACTGAAGGCCTTGCGCTATCATTGAAAATTCTGTCTGTTGTCCTGCACTTGTTCTTCTAGCTTTACATGTGCATACATATGTTTACTACATAATGAGGAAACTAGGACTATGTGCAGTAAGAAAGATTAAAAAAAATATATTTTTAGAAATGTTTTAAACTATATCTCTTAATAACGTGAAAAATACATTTGTTTGTCACTATGCCAGTATCTCACAGTTTATTTACATTTAACATTACATTAATAATTTATTTATTATTATTATTATTAAGTAATATACATATATACAAATAAGGATATACATTTTTTCAGTGTTTACCAGATCCTATTTAAAAGACATATTTCATAACATTATAGATTAATAATAATACTTACATTTTTGACATTATGACTCAATCTTTCAGTATATTATTTATCATTATTACTATTATGTTTTAATAATTAGTAATTATAAATAAAGTTATATAAAAACTTTATGTATGTTTAGTTTTTCTCTTTAATGCAGTGTTTATTGCTATTTCTTAAAAGTGATACCAGAAAACAAACCAAATCAAGCAAAAATGTATTTAAATTTAAAAACACTGAAAACAAAGTAATTTGTTTAAGTGTTATATAAGCTGTTTATGCAATGATGACAAACTTATAATTCATCTGTCATCTATACTAATAATGAATGAATCTTAGTTTTTCGTTTATATCCATCACGTCCAAAATTAAAATGCGAAATAATCAAATGAGATGAAGCACCTTTCATTTGTTAAGTATTTAATTATTCAAAATACACATTCATTCCTATTTGTGACATATTTTTCTTTGAATTTGCAGGAACAGAAATCGAGAAGAAAAAATAAAAGTTTACTAAAATAAGCCCCGTGTTGACACATTGGAATTCCATGGATTTTATTTATTTTATGTTATTATTTGTTTAAAAAATGTGCATGTATGTTAATGATGCTGTCAGATAGATGCAACGTAAACAAATATCACTTCCCTTCTGAAAGCTTCCTCAGCAGCATATGTGTGTTACAGTAAACATCTGTTCTCTGTGAATGCAGATTAAGTAGGCTGTACACTAATCATCATCATGCTAAAGTTTACACTAAACAAACTTTCAAATTTGCATATCAAATGTTCACAATAAACTCTTACACGCTCTGTTATCATATACAATATGGTGAAATTTCTCCATCATCGGCGTCCTGCGAGCACAAAGGCGGCTTTTAAGTGCTTCAGATCTTAATATCGCCTCCATCTCTATAGATGGGCCTGGCCGCTTCAAGCACTTTATCAATTCTAAAGGCTGGCTTCTCTTCAGTGGATTCACAAACACCCTCACAAAAGCCTGCCTACCTTTCTTTTCTGCAGATTCTCAATTGAGCTTGAAGCTTTTCCCTATAAATTAGTCATTTGAATCACGGAAAAAGAAAAACGGCAGTCAGTATTCTCGGTGGGGTTGTTAAACAGACTACATGGGGCTTCAAATACTTTAGACTTCTACTTCGACAGGGACAGATTTAGAAGCACAAAGTACAATACAACAATGCCAAGTCTTTGATGTGAACATGCAAGGTTCGAACAAAATAGTTCAGTAATACCTCCATAATGGAGAAAAGTCTTACTGCTGCATTGCTTTAAAATACTTATGCAACTTAAAGAACTACAAGTCTATGCATCACATCACCGTTTGAGTTACCTGATATTATAAAACTAATATTTGGAAAGTTTTGACGGGATGATGCACATTTAAATGTGACATGAATTGGAAATTCACCCTGTTTTATAAATGCATACTTTTGATATTATTGTGAATGATTAATGTATGCAAATATTAAATGTTAAATGTTACATTTTTTTCATTTTAATCAAACTCACACGATAAACGACAGACTTCTTTCTAGTGATGTTCTACAATCATTTGAAGTATTTTTTATTTTAATATAAACAGTGTTTCATGCAATAAATAAATAAATACCCCTTAAATACATTTTTATTAAAATATTATTTGTAATTGAAAATAATAAAATACTCAATTCAGATACAGTCACAATACCTTAAAACTGTGCTATTAATTCAACATTTTACATTCTTGGATTTCTGCCTAAATATGGGCACAAGTTAAATAATTAAAATACTGTATGAAACATTTCAAATAAAAATATTTATTGTCTGTGTAAGGAATCAATATACCTACACACACACACAAACACACACACATACAGTATCTCACAGAAGTGAGTACACCCCTCACATTTTTGTAAATATTGGATTATATCTTTTAACACTGAAGAAATGACACTTTGCTACAATGTAAAGTAGTGAGTGTACAACTTGTATAATAGTGTAAATTTACTGTACCCTCAAAATAACTCAACACACAACCATTAATGTCTAAACCGCTGGCCACAAAAGGGAATACACCCCTAAGTGAAAATGTCCAAATTGGTCCTAAAGTATCAATATGTTTTGTGGCCACCATTATTTTCCAGCACCGTCTTAACCCTCTTGGGCATGGAGTTAACCAGAGCTTCACAGGTTGTCACTGGAGTCCTCTTCCACTGACGATATCATGGAGATGGTGGATGTTAGAGACCTTGCGCTCCTCCACCATCCGTTTGAGGATGCCCCACAGATTACCTTTACCCTCAGCTTCTTTAGTAAGGCAGTGGTCATCTTGGAGGTGTGTTTGGGGTCATTATCATGTTGGAAATACTGCCCTGCTGCCCAGTCTCCGAAGGGAGGGGATCCTGCTCTGCTTCAGTATGTCACAGTACATGTTGGCATTTATGGTTCCCTCAATTAACTGTAGCTCCCCAGTGCCGGCAGCACTCATGCATCCCCAGACCATGACACTTGCTTGACTGTAGGCAAGACACACTTCTCTTTGTACTCTTTGGTTGCCGCCACACACGCTTGACACCATCTGAACCAAACAAGTTTATCTTGATCTCATCAGACCACAGGACATGGTTCCAGTAATTCATGTCCTTAGTCTGCTTGTCTCCAGCAAACTGTTTGAGAGCTTTCTTGTGCATCATCTTTAGAAGAGGCGTCCTTCTGGGACGACAGCCATGCAGACCAATTTGATGCAGTGTGCGGCGTATGGTCTGAGCACTGACCAGTGTTCATTTTGGCAGGCATTTTGATTTAGTCTTAGTCTTTATCTTGAGACAAAAAATGCATAATAGTCTTAGTCACATTTTAGTCATTTTAGTGTTTCATAGTTTTAGTCTAGTTTTAGTCGATGAAAAGTCATTGCATTTTAGTCAAACTGCAGTTACCAACCTTTATTTTGGTAGCTATTTTATATGTAGTATTCAAACAAAAATAGTCATCAATTATTCTCTCTTTAACCCAAATCAATTAAGCTTATGAGAAATTTGAATCAAAGATTGAATTAGGAAAAACTGGAATAAATGAAATTGTTTTGGTACAAGCATGCATTTATTGAACAACTTTTGTTGGTTAACATTGATGACACAGATAGTTAGGAATGCTGTCCCTTTTAGATGGAAGGCACGCATGTAATACTGACACACATTCAGTTTTCTCCCAACTGTTCGCGCTCACTTAAGCCATAATCGACTGTATTTATGTGAGATACTCTGACTCTCCACAATAGACATTTGGACTGCTGTGTGTGTGTATTTGAGCAATGAGCAGCACTGAGAACTGATCGCGCGCTGTATGAGAACTGAAGAAGTGGAGCGTGCGCGAGAGAGCACTTCTATCAGCGCGATTCCTCCTATTGCGCCTTTAATCAACAATGAGTTGTGACTCCCGGGAAAAACGGGATGTCTGGTCACCCAGTCCCTAACCCTTCGGGTGCCGAGGCCATTGGTTCAGATCGCTAGTTCGTGTTTTGGTAGCCTATCCATCCACTGCGGCTGCTATACTGAGACTAGATATGCAAACGCCCCTTATCTAATGCAAGAGATGCACATTTTGAAAGACATAATTAACTTAAAGATAATTAACTTAACTTATAGGATGTATTTTGAATGTCCGGTAGTCCTCAAATAACATTTGAGTCCTGTCACGTCTTGTTAACGAAGACACGGCATAAATTTCATCACAGTTTTAGTCATCAGATATAATTTTTAGCTCGTCAATGTCTCATCTTAGTCACAGAAAAAAGGTTCGTTGACGAATATATTTTCATCATCATTTTCGTCAACAAAATTAACACTGGCACTGACATGCTGACCCCCCACCCCTTCAACCTCTGCAGCAATGCTGGCAGCACTCATTTGTTTATTTCCCAAACACAACCTCTGGATATTTGACACTGAGCATGTGCACTCAACTTCTTTGGTCCGACCATGGTGAGGCCTGTTCTGAGTGGAACTTGTCCTGTTAAACCGCTGTATGGTCTTGGACACCGTGCTGCAGCTCAGTTTCAGTGTCTTGGCAATCTTCTTATAGCCTATTTCATCTTTATGTAGAGCAACAATTATTTTTTTTCAGATCCTCAGAGAGTTCTTTGCCATGAGGTGCTATGTTGAACTTCCAGTGACCACTATAAGACAGTGAGAGAGATAACACCAAATTTAACACACCTGCCCTCCATTCACACCTGAGACCTTGGCTAATTGGACCTAATTTGGACATTTTCACTTAGGGGTAAACTCACTTTTGTGGCCAGCGGTTTAGAGATGAATAGCTGTGTGTTGAGTTATTTTGAGGGGACAGCAAATTTACACTGTTATACAAGCTGTACACTCACTACTTTACATTGTAGCAAAGTGTAATTTCTTCAGTGTTGTCACATGAAAAGATATAATCCAATATTATTTACAAAAATTTGAGGGGTGTACTCACTTCTGTGAGATACTGTATGAATGAATGAATGATGCATTTATTTGGAACTTTATTGTGAATTGTTGTACACCCAAAACGCTTTACAATCATGTGTGTGTGTGTGTGTGTACAATCATGTATGTGTGTGTGTGTGTGTGTGTGTGTGTGTGTGTCATTAACCCATCCACTTGATTGTTTCTATGACTCTCTCTCCTCATCACACACCAGCTACAGGTGGAGAGGAGAGGGAGTCATAGAGCCAATCAAGTGGATGGGGATTATTAGGTGGTCATGATTGATAAGGGTCAGTGGGCGGGGCTTTGGCCAGGACACAGGGGTTACATCCCTACACTTTACGAGAAGTGCCATGGGATTTTTAATGCCTGCAGAGTGTCAGGACCTCGGTTTAACGTCTCATCTGAAAGACGGTGCTTTGTGACAGTATAGTGTCCCCGTCACTACACTGGGGTGTTAGGACCCACACAGACCACAGGGTGAGCACCCCCTGCTGGTCTCACTAACACCTCTTCCAACAGCAACCTAGTTTTCCCAGGAGGTCTCCCATCCAGGTACTGACCAGCTCAACCCTGCTTAGCTTCTGAGGGAACCGGTCTTGGGCTGCAGGGTGATATAGCTGCCATATATAATGCAACCATCCACAACAACAATTGCATGGACAAACATCACTCTATAGTAGTTAAATAATTCTGTCACTTTTTAAGTAATTATGTATTTGCACATAATATGTGTAACAGTTAATTTAAAGTGTTAAATATACACATAAGGCATGATCTGTGAAGAAACAACATAAGTTTGAGCCCGAGGGATTGGTTCTGAGGCGATAAGACAAGCTGTTTCAGAAACACAGCCCATGGGTGAGTTACTATAGGAATAACTAGCACTGGTTACAAACACCCTGGCAGCCATAGTCTACAGCAGCTGCAGAATGTAATTTTAAATCTTAACGAGCTGTGGACTCACTCAGCAGCTGTTAGTTTGACGAGGTCATCTTGTCTTAATAAATAGTAGGCATAACTCCTAATGCCCTCTGCTTCAGAACTCAGTTCATAACATTATATTCTGTCTCCTGAATACGGACAGCAGTACTTGGACTGACTTGAGGCTACAGTGTGTGTATGACAATGTGTAGCTCCTCGTGATTTTGGATTGCATGCAAGTCATCATTTGGTAACGATAATTAAAATGTCCCACATAAAACAGATATAAAGCTCATCCCACTTAGTTTTAATTGCCTCCCAAGGCGACTCTTTCCTGCCATTTAGAATAGTTTTTACATGCTTCACTGTGTAACTTGTTGAAACTACTTATTCCAGTGGGGAAACTCATCTGCGCTCATTCAGGCAAATTAAAATCAGTATAATGATGTCATAATGGGATAAATAACAGCAACCTGTCAACACAGTAAATTGGCATCGCAACAGCCTAAAACTATTGTGTGACAAAGTATCAACAAGGAAATCTATATGATAATGATAGTTTGCAGCAGTTGTTTTGCATTCCAGCTGATTAATAATCAGGCCCATGCACAAACAGAAGCTCTAAATCTCCAAACGCTGCAGAAGCTCCTCCTGTCCAGAGGGGGCAGCGTCATGGGAAGCTGCACTCAGCCATATGCTGCTTGCCTTGAGCATGAGAGAAGAAGCTGAGGAGCTCACATCAGCAGGAGTTATGGGCCTTTCATATCAGCCTGTGATGCTTCTTATCCAGGAGACCCTCCAGGCTAAACTGATTGTACGCCTTCCACTGAGACTGTTTCTGTTCTCCTTCACCTTTCAAGGAAGACTTCAATGAAAGTCGTTTGCATCCTCTTTAGTGCATTTCTGCTGTTTTGAGTGCTGTTTCAGTGCGGCATTGAGGTTGAATCATTTGACTCAAGAGATTTGTTTTAAACATGTATCGATTTGGGATCATAACAAGTGGCTGAATTTATGAACGACTGATTGAATCATCCACTGAACTGATTCATTAAAAAAAGCTGATTCATTTGAGATCAAAACAAGTTATTGTGTTATGAGTCATTGAATCAACTGATTTGCTCATTAATGCTGATTTATGTGGGAACAAAACAAGTAGCGTCTCTTCAAATAAGTAATTGAATCATTAACTCTGATTTATTAAAAAATACCACTGATTTATTTCAGAACTAAACTGATCTGTTGTATAAATCATTGCATCATTAACTCAACTGCTTTAAAACACACAAAATATGCTCAATTCATAACGACGTTATTTGGGATCATAACAATTGGCTACTTTATGAACGACTGATTGAATTATTCACTCAACTGATTAATTTAAAAAAATCGGATTTATTCGGCTTACTCGAGTTACTGTCTTATGCGTCATTGAATTATTCACATCTTATTCTATCAAAAAAGCTCATTAATTTGCCAAGAAAACAATATTCTGTCTTTAAAAAATGAGTCAATTAATTATTTATCAACCAATTTTTGTAAAAAAATAAACAAAAAAACAAAAAAACTAGTTCATCAGGAACAAAACAAGTGACTGTCATTATGAATGAGTTATTGAATCATTCACTCAACTTATTTGTTCAAAAACGCTGATTTATTAAAGAAAAAAACAGCTGTCTATTTTTATGAACGAGTCATTATATAATTAGCTCAACTGATTCATTTAAAACAATGATTCATTTAAGAACAAAACAAGTAGCTATTTATACATTTGGAAGCTAACATACTATTCTACTACTATTTTGCAATATAATTATAAAAGAAGGTAGAAGTATGCTAGTATGCAATTCTGAATTTAGCATGTCCTATGAGTCACTGAATAATTCACTCATCTGATTCATTCAGAAATGCTTATTCATTCAGGAATTATATAAGTGGCCGTCTTTATAAATGAGTCATTGACTAATCAACTCAACCATTTCCTTCAACCATTTTCAGAACTGAACAACTTATCTGTCATATAAATCATTTAATAATTTACTCAACTGCTTTAAAACACTCATACTATTATAACAGCTCAGATTCATATTTAAACCAAAGACAGTTATATATCTGAATTTGGATGGGTTTACAACATACACAATGATTAATTCTGCTTAATAAAATAAGGCAGCCACAAAACTTCTTGTTTTTTTATACTTGTACTCCTTTCAATTGAAATGATATGAGAAATAAAACACATTTGGCACCAAACACAATAGTGATAATATCAATTACAATCCACTTGTTCATCTGAAATCAAATATTGACCCATCTTAATCAGAATATGAATCAAGTCCTTGTGTGTAAAAACACTATATGTGTAAAAGTCAAAGAAAGCAGTCTTATCCGTGTTTATGTTAGACAATGAAGGAGTCCAGTGGAGACGCCGGCTGAAGTAAACGTTGTCTTTGAATCACAATTATAATCTGTACTGTAGAGCATCAAAGCAGTCCTTAACGCAACTCCATGGAAGAGAAACAACCAGGTCAACTTTAGTCCTTGTCAACGCCACCAACAAAGTTTCCAAATCAATTCACAATGCTGTCATATGAAACAAGCATAACGTAGAAAAAAAAATACTTAGTTGAGAATGAAACAAAAATGTTTCTCAACAAGATCAGCTCAAACGCTGCTACTAGGCACATTGGCACACAAACCAAAAGGTATCCATACCCTCTTCTTTTCAGCTAATACATTTATCCATGCTCAATCGAGGTTAAAGCTGCCCCCTACCAGTGAGGATTACAACTGCAGCTGCGCTCAACTCGTAGCAGGCTGAAGGCTGTTACACTATGCTCAAAAATACATATGAGTTATTGAATCGTTAACTCAATAGATTCACTCAGAATCAACGATTCACTGATTAACACTAGTGTGTTTGTTTGGACACGTGTGGCGCTCCTGTTGGCTTTGTTTGAAACTATTTTTGTTGGTGGAGCAAAACTACACAAGTAACTAGACACTTAAATGCAACATGGCTGATGAAACTGGTGAAGTAATCAAAATACATTATTGCAATGATTGGGAATGAATATACTATTGTTTTTATGTAAAAACAAACATTAAGATATTTTGTGACTTAATGATTCAGGCACCAGAGGGTGAGATTAGGTTTTTCAGTATTATGTTATATACGGTGCATCAGTTTGACCTGATACTAAATTGCTCTATAGAAGGCAGATTTGCTTATCTAAGCCATCAGCATGTTAGCATCACGATCTGAACCCTGTGGCTCCATCATCTCTTTTTTGTGTGGTGTGAACGGAAGTATATGTGTTTATTTCTAACTTCCATTTCTCCATCACAGCCTGGATTTGTGTTTTTCCTCTCCTCCGGTGAGATTGTACGAAGGGTGGACCCCAAAATGCATCCCTCTTGATTGTCAACTTCAATCAAATGCTATTGATTCCCTTAAGTGCGGCATTGATTTATATGACACCCTCAGTAAAATGCTTCAGAAAGAGATGGCGTGATCAGACCGGCTCTTAGAGGGAGGCCGCTGCTGTTTTGCTGACAGCCAGCAAAAATCCCTTCGTGAATCAGACATCGTGATGGGCAGCCTGTATTACTCATGTCTTCGACAGCGGCCGCTCGTACATATGGAGCCAGTAGCAAGGGTAAAACAAACACTGACTGTAATATCATAACAGTTTCATTCATATAAATGTAAAGCACTGCTTTTATTAAACAGACATATGAGCCCAATTCAACTTTCTTTTAATGTAATTAGCCTGCATCAAATAAATTATGAAAATATAGACAAGCATTTATTCTTTTTTAGATGCGTATCAGTTCATCTCAGACAAAAAATTATAATAATGAATGCAATAAAAAAATATGATTTTCACACCAGTGTTATTATGGTATCACCAAAATACTATTAACTATAATTATAAAATATATTTTTAAATGTTCGTATGCTATCATCGTTTTGTCAGAGTAGAATGAATGCATGAGACAATTAAAAATGAAACAATGTCCTAAATGTAACTGAGAAACATCAGCAAAGGGGCTTATAATACGTTAAATATTTTAATATTGATATATCCTTGAAATAAAAACAAACATAAACGTCTGAGCTCAGAAGGATCAAACACACACGGCATGATGCAATATCAAGCAACAAGGACACAGCATTTCTTCTACAGTAGCTGTCGGTTAGAGTAAAACTTTACCCATGAGCCACCTGTTCTAAACTTCAGGGTATGTGTTTGGGAACAATGGACACGCTAATGCATCACACTTTGGATGCTTAGTTCTTTAATTACAGTATTTGCATGTCTTTCATCATTTTAAAAGCATCACATCACTTGACTTCATTGTCAAAGCTATGATTAATGTCGACTGACATAATATGGGATTAAACCTCCATCAAATTATAAAACAACTCCACATGACAGCCTATAAGTTATGTGTCTAATCAGGCAAAGAACAACACAAAAGCTTTTTGTGTTGAATCCTGTCATATTTTGTTTCTCAAAGCACTATTATATAGTGAACACTTTTTACTGCTGATCTTAAATGTTGGTGCGTCTCTCATACATTCCCCACGTTTCATATTTTCCAAAATTCTAGACTTTCTCTTTATAAAATTTGCAATGTGTCAAACAGCAAGCGGGCACTTGTGTATGATATCAAACTGAGTCTAGATGAATTGCTGTGTTGTTTCTCCTTTGTCAAGTATTCGCTGGACTAGCTAATTGCGATTTTTGATTTAATGCGAACGCATGAATATTATTTTAGTAAGTTGTGCCCATGCTGTTATATACAACCACAACAATGTGTGACAGTTGGCTTTATCGACAGGAACAACATGAACCCAATGGTTTTGATTGACCGAGATAAAAATAACCAGCTCTCTCTCAATTTTAACTCACATTCACAGAGAGAAATGTAGCTCTGTCAGTGAGTTCTGAAAACTACTGAAGGGCATGTTATGGATCAAAATATGATGTAGCTATCACGATCGCCTTCATATACGGTTAAGAAGTGCGAGGTGTACTCAGACAGCAGGCTTTACCGTGTTTGGACTGGGTTTCTGATGCTTGGTTTGCTTACTTGTTCCAAACTGGAGTTTGATGTCTCTTGTCTCACTAAATCATGCACTTGCATCATCGACATGAGTACTGCGGCATTTGTTAGCTAGTTAGTGACTCGGTAGAAGACACCAGCTTAACTGTTTTATTCATGTTTTTATCTTTTTGGTTTAATGACCAAAACAGAATCAGTGAGTAGAACAGTGTTTGTCTGCTGCAGATGCATCGCAATGCAAGC
This sequence comes from Oxygymnocypris stewartii, assembly GCA_003573665.1. Classification (NCBI taxonomy): domain Eukaryota; kingdom Metazoa; phylum Chordata; class Actinopteri; order Cypriniformes; family Cyprinidae; genus Oxygymnocypris; species Oxygymnocypris stewartii. The sequence continues at coordinate 31,797 of QVTF01001995.1, read as the reverse complement.
TGCTCACCAAAGATGATATCTGTTGGGAAAAAAACAACAAAAAACTAAATGGTGGTTCACTTTCAACCCAGGGATTAATTAGTGGTACATACTATTTTAAATGGATACATTATTCCGCCAGTAGGTGGCAACAAGCGACTGAGTCATTGTATTTTTCACTCAACCAATTTGTTCTAAACACTGCTTCATTCAGGAATGAAATCAGTCACTGACTGCATCCAAATATGTATAATATTCAATAATTCCCTTAAAAAGTTTGTGAAAGTATTAGGTGTGGATTCAAGGTACTTATAAAACATCAGGTGAAAAGTACCTGGATGTACGACTGCTTTCGGTGAGATTCTGAAGTGTGCAACCAATGGACACTTTACTATCCCATGAGGCCACGGGAGAGATGGATCTCAGTGAAGCTACAAAACAGACACTGTTTGGTCACATGGCAATGACTAAATTGTGTCACTGAAGATACATACATTATCTGTCAAATTTAGTGCAAAAAAATTGGCTAACACATCTGAATATGTTTTTGTGAGCTTGAAACTATGGAAACTTGATTCCGCCAATGAATACAAATACAAATAGCTTTTTTATTCTCATAATTACATGACAAACTCAAAAATCATTTATTTTTTTGCTAAGAATGGCAAAATATAATATCACCATTGGAGGTTATAAAGTCAGAATTGCAAGAAATAATCTAGCAATTGCAAATGATAAAATCATAATTGTGAGACATACATTTACAATTGTATGAAATACACATTTTTCCTCAGAACTGGGCTGAATAACTCACAATTCTGACTTTATTTGCACGTTTATATCCTATAATTCTGACTTTATAGCTTGCAATTAAGAGTTTATGTCACACAATTCTCTATCACACAAAGTCGGAATTGCTAGATGTAAACCTGCAATTATGATAAATTGTTATTTTTTATTTTTTATTCAGTGGCAGTAGTGGGCTTCCATATGGATCAACACAGTTAACAACTACAAAAAATATACAAAAATGTACTATAAGCTAACATATTACATAATGCAAAATAGAAAAGCAGATGCATTCAGTAACAAAACACTTGACAGAGTCATTGAATTGTTTACTCAACCAACTCATTAAACAACACCGATTCATTTATCAGTGTTACCTAGAGATACAATTCTGCTATTGTCAGGAAATATTTTCACAAGAAGTAGACAAAGTAACTGACAATATTTTGTCTAACATAAAGTTACTAAATATTAATTTATTGTTTATTGAAGCATACTGCTGCATAAAAGCCACACTCACAATCATGCAGTTTACAGAATGTCAATACAACACAACCGAGATCTTGCCTGTGTGGTTTTGCTTAAACAGTGAATATAAAAAGCATTCTCACCCTTGTAAAAATGGCAGGTTTCTGTGATGTAAAAACAATGAGACCAAGATAAATAATTTCAGAAATGTTTCTACCTTTAATGAAAACTATAACTTTTAACTATAACAATTAAAAAAACTTACTGAAATATTTTAGCAAAGGTGGAAAATTGTGTGGTTGCATAAGTGTGCACACCCTTAAACTAATACTTTGTTGAAGCAGTTTTTGATTTAATTACACCACTCAGTATTTTGGTTTACGATTCTATCAGCATGGCACATCTTGATTTAGCAATATTTGCCCACTCTTCTTTGCAAAAATGCTCCAAATCTGTGATTGTGAGGGCATCTCCTGTGCACAGCCATATCCCCCTGCAGCCCAAGACCGGTTGCCCACTGGAGCTAAGCAGGGTTGAGCCTGGTCTGTACCTGCATGGGAGACCCCATTCAGGGTGGGGACACTATACTGTCAAAGAGCACCGTCTTTCGGATGAGACACTAAACCGAGGTCCTGACTCTCTGTGGTCATTAAAAATCCCATGTCACTTCTTGTAAAGAGTAGGGGTGTTACCCCGGTGTCCTGGCCAAATTTCCTCCACTGGCCCTTGTCAATCATAGCCTCCTAATTATCCCCATACACTTGATTGTCTCTATGTCTCTCTCTCTCCTCTCCACCTGTAGCTGGTGTGTGGTGAGTGCATACACTTGATTGTCTCTATGACTCTCTCTCCTCTCCACCTGTAGCTGGTGTGTGGTGAGTGCATACACTTGATTGGCTCTATGACTCTCTCTCCTCTCCACCTGTAGCTGGTGTGTAGTGAGCGCATACACTTGATTGTCTCTATAACTCTCTCTCCTCTCCACCTGTAGCTGGTGTGTGGTGAGCGCATACACTTGATTGTCTCTATGTCTCTCTCTCCTCTCCACCTGTAGCTGGTGTGTGGTGAGCGCATCCACTTGATTGGCTCTATGACTCTCTCTCCTCTCCGCCTGTAGCTGGTGTGTGGTGAGCGCATGCACTTGATTGTCTCTATGTCTCTCTCCTCTCCGCCTGTAGCTGGTGTGTGATGAGCGCATACACTTGATGGGCTATCTGACTCTCTCTCCTCTCCACCTGTAGCTGGTGTGTGGTGAGCGCATACACTTGATTGACTCTATGACTCTCCTCTCCACCTGTAGCTGGTGTGTGGTGAGAGCATACACTTGATTGACTCTATGACTCTCCTCTCCACCTGTAGCTGGTGTGTGGTGAGCGCATACACTTGATTGACTCTATGACTCTCCTCTCCACTTGTAGCTGGTGTGTGGTGAGCGCATACACTTGATTGACTCTATGACTCTCCTCTCCACCTGTAGCTGGTGTGTGGTGAGCGCATACACTTGATTGACTCTATGACTCTCCTCTCCACTTGTAGCTGGTGTGTGGTGAGCGCATACACTTGATTGGCTCTATCTCTCCTCTCCACCTGTAGCTGGTGTGTGGTGAGAGCATACACTTGATTGTCTCTATGACTCTCTCTCCTCTCCACCTGTAGCTGGTGTGTGGTGAGGGCATACACTTGATTGACTCTATAACTCTCTCTCCTCTCCAACTGTAGCTGGTGTGTGGTGAGCGCATACACTTGATTGTCTCTATGACTCTCTCTCCTCTCCACCTGTAGCTGGTGTGTGGTGAGGGCATACACTTGATTGACTCTATAACTCTCTCTCCTCTCCACCTGTAGCTGGTGTGTGGTGAGCGCATACACTTGATTGGCTCTATGACTCTCTCTCCTCTCCAACTGTAGCTGGTGTGTGGTGAGCGCATACACTTGATTGTCTCTATAACTCTCTCTCCTCTCCAACTGTAGCTGGTGTGTGGTGAGCGCATACACTTGATTGTCTCTATAACTCTCTCTCCTCTCCAACTGTAGCTGGTGTGTGGTGAGCGCATACACTTGATTGGCTCTATGTCTCTCTCTCCTCTCCACCTGTAGCTGGTGTGTGGTGAGCGCATACACTTGATTGGCTCTATAACTCTCTCTCCTCTCCACCTGTAGCTGGTGTGTGGTGAGTGCATACACTTAATTGGCTCTATGACTCTCTCTCCTCTCCACCTGTAGCTGGTGTGTGGTGAGCGCATACACTTGATTGTCTCTATAACTCTCTCTCCTCTCCAACTGTAGCTGGTGTGTGGTGAGCGCATACACTTGATTGTCTCTATAACTCTCTCTCCTCTCCAACTGTAGCTGGTGTGTGGTGAGCGCATACACTTGATTGGCTCTATGTCTCTCTCTCCTCTCCAACTGTAGCTGGTGTGTGGTGAGCGCATACACTTGATTGTCTCTATAACTCTCTCTCCTCTCCAACTGTAGCTGGTGTGTGGTGAGCGCATACACTTGATTGGCTCTATGTCTCTCTCTCCTCTCCACCTGTAGCTGGTGTGTGGTGAGCGCATACACTTGATTGGCTCTATGTCTCTCTCTCCTCTCCACCTGTAGCTGGTGTGTGGTGAGCGCATACACTTGATTGGCTCTATGTCTCTCTCTCCTCTCCACCTGTAGCTGGTGTGTGGTGAGTGCACTGGTGCTGTTGTCCTGTGGCAGCCGTCGCATTATCCAAGTGAATGCTGCACACTGGTGGTGGTTGAGGAGAAACCCCCCCACATGATTGTGAAGCGCTTTGGGTGTACAACAATACACAATAAAGTGCTATATAAATGCAGAATTCATTCACAGCCCTCTTCAGATCACTCCACAGATTTTCAGTCGGATTCAGTTCTGGGTTCTGGCTGGACCATTTCAAAACTTCAATATTCTTCTGGTGAAGCCATTCTTTTGTTGATTTGGATGTGTGCTTTGGGTCACTGTTTGCTCAAAGGTCGAAGTTCCTCTTCATCTTTTTCAGAAGCCTGAATGTTTTGTGCCAGTATTGACTGGTATTTGGAACTGTTGACTAAGTCCCTAGTTCCAGCTGAAGAAAAACGGCCCCAAAGCGTGATGCTACCAGCACCATGCTTCACTCTGGGTATGGTGTTCATTTGGTGATGTGCAGTGTTGTTTTTGTGCCAAACATATCTTTTAGAATTATGACCAAAAATGTCAACCTTGGTTTCATCAGACCATAACACATTTCCCACATGCTTTTGGGAGACTTATAATGTGTTTTTGCTAAATTTAACCGGCCTTGGAGGATTTTTTTCTTGCCACCCTACCACATAGCCCAAACATTAGAGAATTTTGTCACATATAATACACAACCAGTACTTGTCAGAAATTCCTGCAGCTCCTTTAATGCTGCTGTAGGCCTCTTGGCAGCCTCCCTGACCAGTTTTCTTCTCATCTTTTCATCAATTTTGGAGGGACATCCAGTGCTTGGAAATGTCACTCTTGTCCCATATTTTCTCCACTTGATGATGACTGTCTTCCCTGTGTTCTATGGTATATCTGTTGACTTTTTATATCCACTGTATAATTAGAAGTTTATTATAACATTTTCAAAACCACAAAAATTCTTGTTTAGTTTAGTTTGTATTAGTTGATTGATAATGTAGGGGAATGGTTTAGAACACTTTTGAGTTATTTAGTTTAAAAAAAGCTGAAAAATCCTGCTCTAGGGAATATTTCACTCTGCATTCGATCTGTATTTTAGCACGTAATGGCAACTGAGCCGAAACACGCTGCCCTGGGATCAAAATGCCACTCTGCATCATATTGAGCTAATTAAAGAACCTCCTCGCTGTTGCATTTGAGACATTTCTCCATCTGCCCATCTCTTGCTTTCTACTCTCTGTTGTTGATGTGACCTGTTGCACTCCAATGCTCTGTCAGTTGTTTGCAATTTGGTGTTAAAACTTCCAGTTGACGGCCATAAAAGCCAATATCGACCGCGGGATGAAGAATCACAAGCAGACTTATCATAAGACAGATATCTAAGTGGGCCAGCACACCTATATGCTGTTATCTGCTGCTGGAAATAGTCTAGTGTATGCCAGCTGGATAGAGATGTTATAGCTGTATTGTTGTTATTGGTAGGTATTGCCTGAATTGATTGTGAGTGACTGGGAAAGACTTTGGTATTTCAGAACAAGTGTGCTATGTATATTTAATCACCTATGATTGCCTCAGTGTTAATCAACAGTGACATATCCTCAGACTGGCTCTTTAATCTCAGGTAAACAAAACGAGAAGGCTGAAAAAGGTCTGAGCTGTGAATGCTTATTCTTTTACCCATTAGTTGCATCTACCAGGATATTAATATGCATTCATATTTAGCTTTTACATGTACATTTTCAAATGCTGAAACATATCTGGCAGCATCTAAAATGTGTATGTTTTCACTAGTGGTGGGCCGTTATCGGCGTTAACGTGCTGCGTTAACGCGAGACTCTTATCGGCGATAAAAAAAATATCGCCGTTAATCTATTCTCAAAGTTGGGTTGGGAGCTGGGTCTATACTACGCAAGCTATGATGACTTTCACCCTGATATTTTAGCGCGGATGTATACCTAGCCGAATTGCACTGTAGGGGGCGAGAACGAGTCTTCGAACTAGAGGCTCGCAGTCCGTGATGGACAGATTGTTAACGGCTGGTCTATGTGGTAATACAATCGGGCAGGACATCCAAACACTCACCTATCATTCATCAACCTCAAATATGGCTTTTCATCTGAAAGATGTATGTAGTAGCAACTTTACATGGCCGCTCAATATGATGTTAACCTAGAGAAACGTGCGCTATTGAAGTGTTTGTGTGGAAGCGCGTTTGCTGCAGGACAGGCTCCGGTGCGTTCACTTGCTCTTACATCTCCGTCATTCTTGGTCATACAGATAAAAGTAGCCTAATACATCTTTCGAATCTGTAAAGACTCTACGTTTATTTGTGTGCACTCAGAATAACAACGAAACGTTGCGCTTTTAAGCAAACAGGATGCGCTTTAGGTCTCATGTGAACTTGAGCGAGAAACTTCGAAACTCCGTCTTTGAAAAATATATCTATAGAGAGTGAAATGTCTAAAAAATAAAATAGAAGACGTGTGTGTTAGCATGGATGATTTACATGAAATTTAATCTGTGCAACACTGTGCATAAGATGGCTTTCAGTTCAATATAATAACAAAAAACGACATTTTGGGTTTTTATTCAACTAATAAGGTGGGCACGCTGTGATCTGTACTATATTTTTACTGTAATTGACAGTTATCGGCAAAAAAAACAACAACACGGGAGTGGGAGGGAATGGGAGTCATTCTTCCGGGAGTGGAACGGGATTTTCCTCCAGTTTTTTCGTGGGATTGGGACGGGAAGAGATTAAAGTTTGTGATGCATTTTGGAAACAGGAGATGAGCCCCTGGTCTAATGCGCCACCTGGCTTGAGAAACCCGTTCTCAAAGACTTACTTTTAGTCATTATTTGGGTAGCACACATATTCTGAATGCCTTCGGCAGAATTCAAATGAGCCATTTTAATCTAGATTAATCTAGATTAATTCCAAAATTAATCTAGATTAATCTAGATTAAAAAAATTAATCTATGCCCACCTCTAGTTTTCACACATGCAAAGCTTTTAAAGCAAACAAAATGTGTGTAAATCCCTAATATATCATACATTTTATCATTATATACTGTCGATATTTTTGACAACATATAGATAACACTTTTGGTACGTATATGGTGTGATGCCACTTGAACATACTTAGTAAATCAAATTGATTAAATCCAATAAATTCAACATATAATTTATAACCATAATTTGAATCTCAGATTTCTCTAAGCTTGTTCATAACTAAAATACTTGCATTTTTAGAGGCTATCAGTGAATTAATATTTTTATACAAACATAAGAAATAGTATCTGTGCTAAAATCACATTTAACTGAGATAACTTTGCATGTGCACCATTTCCCTGAATTACATTCACATAAGTGCATTTGGCCGATGCTTTTACTCAAAGTGTCTTACAGTGCATTCAACGTATATATTTAGCTAGAATGCATTGCGTTTCCAGTGAAACAGACCAATGACCTTGGTGTTGCTAATGCCATATTTTACCTCTGGCTGCTAGAAAAGCATTACTTTTACAAGATATGAGACGCTTCTTAGGGATTATATGATTACATACAGATGTCTTGATACTCTATCATCACTATATTTACTATAAAACCCACCTACACTGGGAGCGAATAGGCTCTTTTTAACACCTCACATGTCATTTTAAACACCAATAATCAATATCATTTGTTTATTCCCCACTAATCAATGTTTCTAAAACTAAAACAGTCAATTAATTTTCACATGATCATTTACACCCTCTTGCTTATTCTTAAATTGCTGTTTTTTTTCTCTTCTTGATGTACATTTAAGACTTCTGTAATCGCCAACTTTGCCTGATTTTTTTTAATGATTTATCTTTTTAGGTGTGAAAAGTGCCTACAACTACTTTTCTCTTAATTCACTTTTCAAGGACAGTTTGATTCGTCACAATATAATACCTCTACATGAAGCAATGCCACTTTCTTGCAGTCAGGCCTCAGCATCAAGTGTGTCCAACATTTACCTCAAATATTATCATTTTGATAATTTGGCCATCCTTAAATATTGTGATGATGCGAGATATCCATTTTAATCCATCTAGAGGTCAACGTCACACCAACTTTACTGCGAATGGTGTGGGTTGGTCTTGTAGTTTATTTGATCATTGCTGTAACAAACTTATGAGCGAGAGAGAAGATTTGACTCTGTGGAAACTCACTAACTGGTTTAAATGGAATTATGAGGCATGATATCTGATAAAGCTCTCCATACACTCATGTGGGTGTATGAGGTTGGAGAAGGTCATGATTTTATCATGCATTTGGCCTAAAAGGCTGCTTTGTTGCGGAAACAGTGGAATAGTGGTATTTTTAAAAACGCTTATGTAACTTACATATAACCCACAGCCAATTTCAAAAGGCATGATCATATCTGAACTCTGACGAGCTACTCAGCTGTAGTTTTTGGGAGTTTTATTACAGCCATAATTTCAGTTTATTTATGCTGAAGTCTTTTCTCTTTACATTTTTACTTGGCTCTCAAAGTGGATGAAACGCAAGCAGGTCATTTGAATTCAAACCTCATTACGTCCTGGAACATACAGATAGAGAAGTCCAATTTGCATTTAGATTGTTTCAGCAGAAGTAAATTAATCATTAAACTTTTTTCCTTCCTTCTTTCCTTTTTTTTTGCATATATGCATGCACATACAGGCACAGGGAGTGAAATAAAGAGATTGTGATGTCATTGTCACATACGCTTCACCCCATGTTTTTCAGAAACACAGATCAGAATAAGCAAGAAAGCACATCGAGAGACAGCACATTATTGCTTATAGAGGTCATTTTGCTTTCTCTGCCCATAAACTCTGAACTGCTCATTACTATCTCAAATGTCTTTGTTCCTAGTCTCACATATAGCCACACTTTGAACAAAACTTCAAGTAAAATTGCACAAAAACATACACAAGTCCATCACAACCAACTATCCTCAACTGTGATGCCAAAACGAAGTTGACAACGAACAATTAATTTCATGGTGTTTAACTCTATATAAAACACTGCCACATCTCATAGACAAGCTTTTAAGGCTCTTGATGATCAACACAATCAAAACTTTGTTAAAACCTGTTGCTCACAATCTCCATGTCTTCTGTCGTCTTACTGAGAGTTTAGAGTTGTTTATCCAGTTAAAGCTCTTTTAGTGTAATTGTACAAGCGTCCAGCTTCAGCTGCTGCTTCTCATATCAAATCTTGACTGATTTAATGAAGTAAACGTCAGAATAACTGCAGTCATATCTCCAGATGAACTCTTAATGAAGCAGCTCAGCTTTACTTGATTCTCAAATCTGATCCTCAGGATCTTCTGAGGAGCGTTTGTTTCTTCATCTCTCAATCAGCATTGCATTGCATTATATATTTGGATCATTTACATCTCATCTTACTAAGATATATTACACAAAACAAAACGCAGCTTCTAAATTCATCAAAGGACAACGTAAATTTGATCATGTTACTCCAATCGTTACATTGGTTACCTGTGCATCTTAGAATTGAGTTCAAATTTCTTCTCTATGTTTTTAAATCTATAAATAATCTGGCACCAAGCTATTTATCTGATCAACTTTATCCATACAATCCTACTCGAAATCTGAGGTCTGGTGATCAAAGATGTCTCTCTGTCCCCAGATCAGGGTTAAAGTATAGAGGGATAGAGGATTTGCGTTTGCTGGTCCTAGACTGTAGAACATTCTTCCAGTGTATATCAGATCAGCGCAGTCTCTAACTGTCTTTAAACCATCTCTTAAAACCTCTTTCTTTTCTTTGGCTTTTAATTCACTGTGAGTTTCTGGTATGAATCGGTGGTTTGTCCTGTGTTTTATGCTTTTGTTTGTTCAGTTCTTTGGTCAGCCGTGCTTGCTGTTTTTAAATGTGCTATATAAATAAAACAAACTTGATATATTATTGGAGATATAGAGTGACGACTGATATTTAGATAATTGTAAGTATCTGCTGCACTGTTAGAAAGAGCTCATTGATTTACATCACATTTCAGAATTTCATCATGGAAAGATAAGCACTAAATTGCAAAGTTTTAAGTCAAGACTGGGTTTCTAAATAAAAGTCAACATATTTTTTCTTCCATATTCTCATATTTTTTCCCTCCATGTTCTCATGATTCTTTTCCCTTCTAATGGCTCTATAAATGGTTGATAATAATAAAAAGACTATTTTTTTTATATGTTAGGCTTTACTGAGTTAAGAGCCTTAACAATACTTGAGCTTTATTCAGAATATAAAACAATAGAATATATGTGAACAAAATATATGCATATTTCTCAGTGTTTTTGCAGCCAGATGGTGAATTTACAAACCTTGACCCTTCACTCCTTTGGCATCACACGATACATCAACAAGCACTAAAAGCTATTTCTTCAATCTAATTCTGGCTTTATAGCCTAACCTGCAACCGCAAGCATCAGGACATTTCATCGATCACTTGCTTTCTTTTCTTCACCGTCACACACAGCAGTTTTGCATCCAGTCTGGACTGAACGTGACTTTGTTTCTCTTGTCAAACATCAGGTTTGAGATCTTTTAAATGTTCAGTCCACGCGCACACCAGCAGCTGTTTTGGTTGTGAGCTTTGCATGACTAAAATCTTTGCATGCATCAAAAGATTCAAAAGAAGAGGAAGCCGATGCATCCTCAAAGAAAGCGGTCAGCTCAGACGACTATTGGCAGAAATTCCCCGTGGATGGGCACAAGATCAATACAGGATCTTGCCGGCCCAAAAAGATGAGCAGCTAAGCTGTCTTCTGTGTCCAGCAAATGAACATTCATGCTGACGAACATCTCTCTCTTTTGGCATATAGTGAATCATTTTAAATTCATTTGAAACCCTTTACATCGTATTTCATTTCTGAATTTATGCCATATTTAAATCATTAGTGGAACGAGAAAACGTTCATCTTCTTAAGTCTGGAGATCGATTCTCATCAGTCGTGAGATGGACTGAGGCCAAGCCGGTCGAATGATTAATCGATTGATGCTGAGTGTCACTTCTCTTATTCCCGCAGTCTGTCCATCAGAGTGTCTTTCTGAAAGGTGCCCTTGTGTTACGACTACAGGTGTTTGGCAAGGACAGCGGCGACACCAAAGTCACCCCACAGACGCCGACCCGTTCCGATGGAGACTCAGATGGCAGCTGAGCTCGAACCAGATTGTGTAAATGTGCCAAGCTAAACTCGGTTTTGTAGGTCAGACTAGGAAAATGGTAGACTATCACCAAGGCTCAGGATTTGAGAAAGAGCCAGATCTCGTTTAGCTTTGATGACAACAGCCGCTGAAGTCCCGTTTGGCCTCGTATTGCCCCTGTGTATTATGGTGTATCTTGTTACCAGGGTGTTTTACTTAAAATGAAATGAATTTTCCCAGTAAAAATACAAATGATGTGATCACTTACCCCCACGTTTATCCACATGTAAATTAGTTTTTCTTCTGCGAAACACAATGTGAGGCATTTCAAATGCAAGCTCTAGAAAGGACAAACAGGCTCATAAAAGTTGTCTATATGAATTGTATTCAGTATATCTTCTGGAGTCACATGTGTCCCTGCAGCACAAAAGCAGTCATAAGCAGCACAGATATCTCATTTGTAGCAATAGCCAACAGTACATTGTATGGGTCAACATTATACATTTTTCTATTATGCCAAAAATCATTATGATATTAAGATCATGTTACATGAAGATATTTAGTACATTTCCTACCATAAATATATCAAAACTTCATTTTTGATTAGTAATATGCATTGCTATGAACCTCATTTTGAAAAACTTTAAAGGCGATTTTCTCCATTTTTCGTGTAACCTATTCAGCTTTCAGATGATTTATAATAATGATCTCAGTTTTGAGAAATTGACTGGTTTT